>VZTG01009685.1:419098-435184 GCA_013397845.1 Melanocharis versteri | reverse complement strand
AGGAGCGGGCACAGGAACAGGAGCGCGGACAGGAGCGAGGACAGGAACGGGGACAGGAACAGGAAAGGGGACAGGAGCGCGGACAGGAGCGAGGACAGGAGCGAGGACAGGAACGGGGACAGGAACAGGAAAGGGGACAGGAGCCGGGCTCGGGGGTGCCATTCCCCCGTTCGAACAGCAGAGGGCGCAGGAGGGCCCGGCCCGGCGGATCGGGGAGAGGAAAATGATGGAAAACGGGCAAAATCCGGAAATTCAAGCTTTTATGTGCTTTATACAACGCCTGACGCACAGGGAGAAACGCAGGTACCCACGCAGAGCTGGCTGCAGTACGATAAAAAGAGCGGTTGTGCTTCAAACTCACAGAAAATCGCTGTACCCCAGAACCTAATCCCCTCCACGCCATCCCTGCCTGTTTGGCTCCGTTGTCACTGGGAATGAACTGGAAATTATTTGGACACTGTCTATTCTGAGCAAAAGCAGGAATAGACCGCAGCGAGTGGATCCGGATTTCCCGGGGGCTGTGTTTCTCCCGGTGAGGGGCTGTGCACCCCTGTGTGTGCCTTGCTCCGGGATATCAATTCCCGTTGCTCCATCTCCACGGAGCGGCAGGCACTCCAGAGGATGGGACCGGTTTGGTTCGCGTGCGGATGAGTTTCAGATCGCTAGCGGCGTTGCTGTGATGTATCTGCTGTGTTTGCGGGCTCCGGGAGCAGATGGAGCCTGGGATGAGTGGGGCTCCCTCTGAGGATGCCTGGCTGTCCCTGTGATTCCTGCAGAAAGGCAGCCCCTTGTCCCTGCTGCTGATTTCCAGCTCTTCTCCGGCTGCGGTGGTTGTAAAACACATCATCAACCACGGCTGGCTGAAAAGTAGCCCAGCAAAGATAAGGAAATGATCCTCTTTCAGCCGGAGCCATTGCCCAGCTTGGCCCATCGCAGAACTGCACACTTGCCTGTGCTCTTGTGGCACAGGAGGAGCAAGAAAACCGGGATGGAGAGGGGGATGTGACTGTTAGCCCTGGGCCAAGTGCCTTTTACCAAGCTGGCGCTGAGCAAAGCTTGTTCTGAATTAGAATTTATGCCAAAAAATCATTGGTTGTCATCCCTGGAAGTATAAAATCCATGCTCAGCAGTTTCCCACAGAGGGGGAGAAATATAGTTCAGAAAGAACTGGTTTTGATTTGAAGTTTTCCAAGGGAAATCGAGCCCAGGGCTGCACTTCACGGGGCTGGGGGATGTGACTGCTTAGAGCTGCAGGGCCGAGCCCTCTCACACCACAGGAGCCTGGAAAACCTGGGAGGAGAGTTAATTAACCATCCAGCATGCAGGAATGATCTTGGTGCTGGAAAAAGCAAGCTGCTAAATAAAGGGAGGTGGTCCAGAGGAATGAGGGAATTAGGCTGGTCAGTGGAGCAGAGCAGGCAGCTCTGCAGTGGGAAAGCTCCATGAGGCAGGAAGAGTTTTTCCAAGGTCCTTGGGAAGAGTTTGGTGAAGGTGTTCCAGCATTTGGGACATGTCACCGAGGTTCTGCTGGGTGCCAGAGGTGACAGGAAGCAGTGGCACTGAGTTAAGGCCGTGACACAGATCAGTCACAGGATGGTTTGGGTGGGAAGGGGCTTTAGAGATAATTTCATTCCAACCTCCTGCCACGGGCAGGGACACCTTCCACAAGGCTACAGTGAAGAAATTCAAGTCATGCTCTCAAAGAATTGTGCAAACCTCAGTGAAAAGGAGAAAAGTGAACTACAATTAAGCAATTTGGTGGAGTTTTAGAATGGAGAACAATAATTTCTCCTTAGTTGAAGTGCTACAATGGAGCAGAAAGTCTGGAAGACTTTTTTTTTTCCAAGACTGTCAAGGCATGAGAAAAAAAATCCAGGTTCATTTTTTTCACCTTGATTACAGGTGTGAATTTTCAAAGTCAATTAAGACAACGGCGTACAAAGATTACATTAAGATTAAAAATCATCTAAATACTTACAGGCATCATCAGGTCCCTTTGGAAAGCCTTGTTGGCTACAGAATGTGTATGTTTTATGAGTAACTTTTTGGAAAAATGGTGAGCCATTTCCTGCAGCAGAACATGGGAGGTCTCAGGTTCTGTGAAAGTCCTTTTCAGGTCACTGTTTACTTGTGATGCCCTCGTTATTTAAAAGTCTGCTGCACTCTAGGGGATGAAAATATTTGTTGGACAGAGATGTGCCCTGGATCCTCTTTTCTTTGCCCACGTCCCTGAGCGAGGCATTTTTGCACTTTGAAACAATGAAAGTTCACAACAGAAATGTTCAATTAACTGTTAAACGCTCTCATCAATTCAGGGATCATTTCCAAATCTGATGGATGAGTTCAAAATCTCCAATTCATTCTAACCATCAGGCGGAAAAACAGTTGAACTCCTGAGGAGAAAAGAGCAGATAAAGGCTGGAATGAACTTGCATATCTTTGAGAGGTGCAGTGCTCTGCAGACAGTGAGTTATGAACAGGAAAACTTCCCAAGTGTGTACTGTAAGCAGAATAATAATGGGCAATGGCTCAAGCTAAGGGTTTTCTTCCTCTGGCTTCATTTAGATCCCAGTTTAAAAGGCATGGAGTTTGTTTTTGTGTACACACGGGGAGAGTCTCACACCATGCACAATTAAATTATTTCCCATGACAGTAAAAAAAAAAAAAAAGGAAAATTCTATTAAAACCAAGAATCTAAAAAGTATGCAAATATTCAAGTGGAAGAGGAGAAGCTGAAAGAGGACTTTGTGAATTCTTGGCTAAGTGAGTCATTTCTAGAACTCTCAAAATTAATGCCAGTTTTAAGTTAGTTTATTTGGATAGTTAGGATATATTCTGAATTTTTAATCAATTCTGTTTCTCACAGATGCATCCGATGGATTCACGCTGCAGGAACTTCTGAGAGAGTTTTGAATTAATGCAACCTGTAAGCCACTGAAAAGTGAGTGGAAACAAATGCAATTCCCTGCTCTATAATGGTAGGATTCTGCTTTGTGTCAGCAGTGCTCTTATACTCACAGATTCTATATTTTATTAAAAATGGGTTATGTAACATGAAAAAAAAAAGGTCGTGGAGTATATTTTTCTGAATCCCATCACAGTTTCCTGTAATTCTGCATTATGCATGAACAGACTCAATTATACTTCCACTAGATTTTTAGGCTCTGGCTCCACTGTCTGCCATTCAAACCTCATTTTGAATTTGCTGAGCTATGAATTAAAAACACAAACCCAAACAAAACCAGCAGTAGGTGCACTGAAAGCAGTGGAAGAGTCTTTTTGCCTGGTAATATCCATCCTGTTGCTTTTCAGGATATCCAGATTCCAGCTGTTTCTGCTTGATGTCACCTGGCATAAGTGAGCTATTCAACACAGAATGGAGGTCAGTGTGTTTGCCTAAACAATCATTTAAATAGTAATAATTTTAATGCAGAAAAACGTATCCCAGCTGCTCAATGGATTCCCATGAGCACAGAGTCCATTCTGGGCTTAGGGTTGTATAGAAAAGGTCAGGAAGCTGGAAAAGAAGGAAGAGTTCTGCCTCTCATTTTGCAGGCAGAAAATTCTATCACTGAGGGATCAGGAGACAAATCCAGGCTGATTCAGGGAGTTGGTAAAGGACCTAAACTGAGCCTAAAATGAGTGAGTCTCAGGGTGCTGTTCCATGAGGCAGCTGAGCTGCTAAAGCTGCAGGTGCTGCTGGAAAGGGAGATTGACTGAACAGGGAGATTCACTGAAAAAGGAGATTCACTGAAAAAGGAGATTCAGTGAGCCAGGGCAGGGGGCCCAACAAGCCAAAATCCCGACTCACCCCTACACCTTGGACTGGGAGAAAGGAGAAAGCCACAGGGCTCTCCCACTTCCTCCTGCTGTGTCTTTTTGAGGGGCTGCAGAGCTCTGAGGATGCTCTGTGAGCCTGTCCCAACAATCCCAGGGCAGCAGAGGTTTGAGAATGGAAATCCTGCTCTGCTTCCCACCACCAGCACCACTGCCCTGGTTCTGCTCTGTGAAAACCTGGCACTCCCCCAGCACTGCTGCTGGGATTTCACTCTGAGATCTGTGTAACACACCGACAGTGAAATGAGTTTCTCCTCACCAGCTAGGTGCTGTGAAAGAAATAACCTGTGGGCACGTGGAAGTAAAGTCAAGTTGGCAGAAAATGGCATTTATGGTATGTATGTACCACTTCCTATCGCTTGTCAGCTCTTTGAAATAACAAACTTCACTAGTTGACCCAAATGTAAGCACTAAAAATAAACAGATCAGCCATACTTTGTCTGGTTTTTGCAGAATAAAAGGCACCCGTTACTTTCAGAGCCTGATTTTCCCATTTCCCTTAAAGCCCTGACCTCTCTTTACTGGCCCACTTATTAGTAACACTTACTTTTGGGAGATTGTAACATCACTGAGAGCACGGAAAATACAATTCCTGCAGCCATTAATCCTTGTCTTGATGCTACCTCACCAGCACAATGCCTCTCTCTTTTACTCCTGCCTTTTTTTCTCCCTCTTTTTCTTCCCCTTTTTTATCCCCTGTGTTTACCCCAGTGCAGCCACTCCACGAGGTAATTCCCTTTGTCACCAGCTTGCTGCAAACCATCTCCTATTTACACTGGCTGCAATTTTCAATTAAAGACAAGAACTTAACTTTAGTGGAGAGTCCTATAGAGTCCAGCATTTGGGACTTAAGATTTGCTCTCCCAGCTTGAGACTTTGAAGTTGGGGAGCTCGAGAGAGAGCCTGGATGAGGCGGCAAAGTGTCTTTCACAGAAGAGCTTTAAAGCAGAAAATATGTTCACCCCCAGGCTCTGGGGCTGGGGAAAAACAAAAGGTGGGGAAACAAATCTCTTGCAGAAATGAGGTACAGGCCTGGTACCCAGAAAGATGATTTAAGTGGCTGAGTTACCCTTTCTGCAGTATAATAATGTCAGCGACATAAAAACTGGACTGCTTTTAAAGAATATCTTAAAGTGTCCAGTCTAAACCGATTAGGCTTGAAGCAGAAGACTGTGAAATGCCACTTAAAATGCTGTTTTAAGCTTATGAAAACCAACCGTGGGCAGAAGGAACTGTAAGCTTTTTGCATGCTAAATAAGCAGGACACACGAGAAATTATTGTCGGACAATGAGAAGAATTTCAGCGTACAAAATTCCCCTTACAGTTTCTCACTTAACTCTATGTGCATTGGGATAGCTTAGCAGGCTGCAAATCAATTTTTTATTTAAAAGATGGCAGGTGCCATCTATTTTGCCTGTACCTACCATACACTATATCAGAAAAATTGCGAGATTTTCTGGCTACATGGAGTTATATTATACATATATATATATTTTATAGTAGACAGGAAACAGTCCTGACTATTTTTGATCCTGTCAGCCCCCAGCTGAAGAAAAACCATATCTAAATCAACTTTTTTTTTCAATTTCTGTCAGCTCATCAAGCTTTAACCCCCCTACATGTTGTCTGCTAATAAGAATTAAATCATGTAATAGCCAGTGGATAAATTAGCTGAGCACAAACGCAATGCTTTATTTAACAATTTTTATCATTATTTCGAAGCATCCAAGAAGAACGGGGTCTGAAAAGTTTTAAATCTGAATTAGCTTAACTGCTTGTGACAAGTTTACACATGAGAGACATCGAGACTGTGTGTTCTACTTGCTACTTTGAGTTTCGTCCTGGCTTTCTGTTTGAAAGATCCCAGCCAAAGTTAAATCAAGCCACCCTTTGCTGATTTCCAACATTAGACATGTCCCCAGCTCTTTTTTTTTTTTTTTTAACCTTGCTTTCAGGCTGACTTTCTCCCAATTGAAATTCAGCCCCTGAATGGTCGGTTTTTCCCTTGCTTCTAAACGTTGATAAAAAAGGGTTTTCTTCACTCCCTCAATTTGATGTGACAGGGCCCTGACATGAATAATGGACGTGTTTCTTTCACAGGCAAATCAACTTAATTTAGCATGCTTTTATACTTTCAATAGCAAAGCCACAAGCCTGTAAATTCCATGAGATCCTTTAGGTTTGCAGAAATCTTTAGAATTAGCAGAAAATGTATAAAGTAAACAGCACTTATTTTGTCAAAATACTTGAATAACTTTTATACAGGAGCTAGAGATGAATATATCACTGCCTAATCAGATTGTGATTTACATGCAGTTGAGGATGGGCTGCCCGGGCTCAGCCTGCCCTTTTGCTGGGGGAGAAAAGAGCTCTAGGAGGACTAAATCATCACAAATATCAAATAGATTTTAAATCCCCAACTTTCTTCTGAAGGTGAAGGAGAAAATGGAATTTGAAGAAGAGTTTTATGCAGCAGAGGCTCTGTCAGGAGAACTCCATTCTCTGCCCATCTCCCTGGACAAGTTGCTGCTTCGCAGCTCAAGAAATGAGGAGAGAAAAAAGAATATTATTTATTATCTACAGAGGAGGGTGAGAGACCAAAACAATGCACCAGCTTTAGGAAATAACCTGCCTGTGTGCACTGACAGGTATTGTTTGGGAGAGGTCAGCCCCTCGGAGCCCTGATGTCACAGTTTACGTGCAGCAGCTCCATCTCTGCCTCCACTTTGCTGGGCAAGGTGTGTTAAAGCAGGGCTGGCAGATTTCCTTTATGCTGAACGACGGCAAAACTCCTCTTGGAAGCTTCAGAGAGCAGCTTTGGGCTCCTCCTCGGTTCTGTGGTTTCAGGATGTACCAGAACTCACTGGTACCTCCCTTCTGATCCACCATAAACCTCACATGAAGCCAACAAATGCGAGGGTGAGCTCTGCTCTCTTCCCCCACAGAAATCCAAGGAGTGGGAATGAGGGGAACTCTCTCAGCTTGCCCTTTTCACCTTTAGGACTCATCTCCCAGCATTGCTGGTAGCAAACAGCCTGGTAACACTATCAAAGGGAAATAGAGGTTAATTCTATTGTCATTACTTATTATTGTACCATCAGGCAGCTGTAACAGCTCATTCATTAAAATATCCTGAGAGTGCTGATCAGTGAATAGGAAATAGGTTGCTCTGGGGTGTACAAACTTCACTGTTAAAAGTCATTCTGCTTGCATAACAGAGTGTTAAAAAAGAAAAAAAAATCCTTCCCTTTCTTTGTGGTATCATATAAATAAAATAGAAACTAGTTTAGAAAAGGGTCTTCTCGAATGAAATGCTGCTTGACTCGAAGCCATCAGGCAGGGTAGGGAAAAGCCAGCCCATGGAGATGCTCTGCTGCATTCAGCCTTGCTTCCCTTGATGCAATCAACGTGGCTAGCAGGATCCCACATACCTCCAGGTCTGTCTGTAATAAGTAGTTAATCAGCCAATTAGGGGAACCAACAATTACAAATTGGGAAGAGGAGAACAAGGAAAGAAGAAGGGGAGTGAGTCAAGGTAGGCTGCAATCCCTTTGAAAAGGTTTCTAACATTAACTCCCAAAGAATTACGTTCTACTGTACCTTGACTGATTTGTTTCCCCCCTTCCTCCCCCTTCCCCTTTTCCTACTGGTTGGGTCAGTTAATTGGCTGATTAACTAGCAATTACCTCTGGGACCAGCTCTATATAGGGTCTCTTTTAATCGAGAATTTTATTGACAAAGGCACCAGAGCAAATTCATCTCTGGGGTAAGCTCGCTGGAGTGAATGGCCTGACACCCAGCACAGAGTTGATCCATTGTACCATGGGCACCGTGTTTTTAAAGCATTTGATTAACTCGGAACTTTTAAAATTACATTCCTTTTCTGCGAGATCCGTTCATTTTGGGGAGGAGAGGGAACAAGAGCTGGCGAGGGAAGTCAGGCAGACGGGCGATGTCTGGAGCAGCAATGTCCTGCAGCCTGGCTCTGGGTGGTGACAGAACAGCTACACAGGGTGACACGTCCCTTTTTTCCCAGGCTGGCACTGCTGTAGGCTTGCTGGCACGGGCTTTTTCCTCAGCATGTGCGCAGTGATTAATTGGCAGCCCCGGAGGGTGGGGGACATCTCTTATCTTCGGCCTGCTGGGCACAGCTGAGTTCTCCAGCCTGGGGAGAGTGTTCCTTACAGTATTTGGGGACTCAGTATAAGAAAGTAGAGCAGCTCAGCTGTCCCCGCTCCCTTTTCAGGCCCTGTTTGGGCCATCTTTTACATCACCTTCCTTCTCCTTGTTCTTGGCACTCTGCTGGATTCCTGCAGCTCTATGAAGCCCCAGGAATCAAACCCAGTGCATTTATTGCACCGGAAAGCTTAAATGAGACACTGCAATTAGAAATCCTTCATCCTTGCATATTCCTGTGCTGTCTGGAGCTGCTGCTCCCTCAGGCTGCTCTGCTGGGAAGGGAAGGGAATGCTAAACTGAGCTGGAGCCTCCACACGGTTACCAGGCAGTAGGGAAAGCACGATGCAGGAGGGGATGGAGATCCTGTCCTGGGAGAACTCGGACCAAAGAGCCAGCTCTGAGCACTGGAGCCAAAAGGCAGAGGATCAGATTATTGAGGGATCTGGCAAATTCCCTAGAACACTGGGGCCTGGCAGGAACACATCCCTCCCTGCATGAAAGGGGCTCTGTGTTCACAGCTTCAAACAGCTCACGGGTTAAAGATAGGCCAGCCTGGGAATGGAACAGCTTAAAGACCAGGAATATGGGATATCTGTGAGGAGGGAAATGGGAGAAAGAATGTCTTTTTCCCTTGCTATGCAAGGACAAAAAAAAAGTCCTGCTGCAGATGAGGCAGTGACAGGTTTAGCAGCAGATCTGTGTCTGCCACCCTCTTTGTTGTGCTCCAGGTGCTGCAAGGAGCAGCGCAGCCGGGGCAAAGCAGTTTTGCAAATTTAGGGACAAAAGGCAGAGGTATAAGTCATAAAAGTGACCGTGGATATCTTATAGAGGCTGAGGGACTGAGGTGGGGCATAGAATTGCATCCTGTCCCTCTGCAGCTGTCCAGAGTCAGTGGTGGCATCTTCTGTCACCAGCAATGCCAGCTGGAAATGTCCCTGTCTCTACCTGGACGAGACCTCTGCACGGGTGCTCACTCTCAGTCTGTGGTGAGGGCATCATGTAAATGTTTTCTTGCTACAGACCAAGTTTTCCTGGCTAATCCAAGCTGCCTTGTTAAAAATGTTTATGATACAGGTCCCTATACAATAAGAAATGCTGGCATTTTTGATAAAGCCTAGTTAGTCCTTTCTCTTTCAAACTTCTGCACTTGGAACGAAAGGAGATTTGGGCTGTAAAAAAGCAGAGAAAAAGAGGGGGAAATCACTTTTTCTTTCTTTTTTTTCCTAATGAAAACATGCTATCTGGTTCAGGGAGCAGCTGAAAAAAATCACTTTAAGAAAAGCCTTATCATAATTGGTCTCCTTACAAAAGACACTTGCTTTGCTGAAAAAACTCTGTTATAGTGATAAGATGCTTGTAATAGAATTCCCAGGATCTGAGGGATGTGGTTATCAGAGGGAGAGAGTAGCTTTGCCTATCTTTGAAGTAAGTTCAATCCCACAAGGTGTTTTTGAGTCTGAGAACACCTGATACCCAGTTTACACGTGAACTAGAGAACAATACATTTGAATTATCATAAGAGTGATAAAACGTGTTCCTCAGATCCAGACAAAGCCTGTCACTTTGGTGGTCACAGCTCTGGATTTCCCTGGAACACAGCTCATCCTAAAGCTGGATATCTATCAGTGTTGTGGAGGGACTCAGTGGAGAACTTACCCAGAAACATTGTGGATTACTAAAAAAGCATTTAATGCTAAAGGGTTTGGAAGCCTCAGATTAAAACCAGACATTCCTCAGATGCCAAGATGGGCTGCAATGAGGCAGGAGGCCAGACAAAATTCAGTTTATAAACTTTTTAAAGCAATGTATATTTGCCTTATAAATTAAATTTACGGGCAGAAGCAGTAACTCTGATCCTGGGCATGAAGGGAGGAAGGAAGTGCAGGCAGTCAGAGGGGCTGGAGTGCAGCAGTGCCTCTGATCCATCAGTGTGGGAGCTGGTGCTTTGTTATTCCTCCTTCCTTCACCTGTGCCCTTTCCACAAACCACTACCAGAGGTTTGCAGCCATGGCAGAGTATGAAGGAAATGGGTGACACTTCCAGGAACAAGTCCCAGGACCCGATAAAATCAGGATTTCCTGTAGGCTAGAACAGATCTTTCCATCCTGAGCAGTGCAAGTCAAGAGGTGGATGCTGTGATGGGCACTTAAACATTCCAAATCTTCTGTCCTTGCAAAGGGAATGAGGGAAAAGGGGTTTTCTGTAAATTGCTTGGTAGAAGGTGATCTGGAGAAGGCACAGTTGGTCCTCTGCAGCAAAGGACACATTAGGGACTTTCTCTATCTTGGAAAATGCACAACCTGTTAGAAGTGATAAATAAAAATGATTTCTCACAGCTTTTGAAACTCTGCAACTCTGAAACTCCTGAGCAGACAACTGTCAGAGTGATGGTGAAGGGTGTGTTTAGTGGGGTTCTGAGGTTTGCTAGAGAAACAAGGACCTGGATGCAGTGTGTAAAAACCAAAGAAGTATTTTTGTGTATCATATTCTTATTCCCTACTCCTTTGATGTCTCTTAATGTTGCACTGCCTCCAATATTCTGATGGGGTGGGGGATCTTTGACGGGTGCTGGTTTATACCTACGTGGTGTCATCAATTCTCTGCGAGTGAAAGCGGCTTCTTTTCAAAGGTGTGGGGTGGCAGATCCTCTCCCAGTTCTGGACTGGGATTTGGGCAGCTTTTCTTCACTGCTAGCCATGGATTGGACATGTAAGGACTGACAGCTCAGGCAGCCCATCATAACAACAGTAAAGACATCACAGAGCAGGATGAGAGGAAGAGAACTGATTGTTTTTTAGTTAATCAGTCCGTTCCCCCCTCGGGATGTGCTGTGCCTCTGCCCTGCACCCTTTCTGGCCAGGAGGCTGCTCCCTGCCAGGAGTGACCACGATGACACAAACAGCTTGGGAGCAATGTTATATCGTCACCTTTATAAAAATGAGAAATGCAGGAGTCCAGCGCTCCTGTTTCCCTTCTCCTGCCCCCATGCAGCACTGCAGAGGCTCTGAACAGACGAGCCCACTATTACAACCTTGTCAGGGCCCTGCTAGTTTTCTAGTTCATATCCTTGTTCATGCTGTTTGCTAAGTACTTGTTCGCTGTGACAGCTTTCAGCAAAACAGAACACACTGAATGCTTCTTTCCAAACAGCTCTGTCCTGCTGGGCTTCAAGTGAAACAAGCCCTTCAGACTCCATCATGTGAACTTTTCATAAGGAACAATCTCCTTTAGACAATCCCTTTCAGAGATACTATCCGTGAAACTGGGACTTGGGGATGAGGTGACATCACAGCCTTCTTCCTCTGGCCAGGGTCATGGCCACCAAAGTTGCATTTGTTAGGAGGCCTCCACATGGCATGGTGCATGATTTCCTTAATTACCTAATGTTTCCCCATTAAAAAAAAAAAATCTGCGCCCACTTGAAAGTGTATTTTAGTATGTTTTCTGTTGAAAGAAAAGCAAGGGCTTCTGTGCAGGCAGTCAGATCCTGGCTTGTGAAAATCAGAACGGATTAATGAAAACATAACTCGCCTGCAGTTAAATCTTAAAGGCAGATGTGCCAGAGCTGGTGGACCAAGACGGGCAGATCTTTGCTGTTTCCCTGGCTGGTGTCTGTTCCTCGTGCCATTCCCCGTGGGCTCACCCGTGCCCTTGCTGGTAGCAGCCACAAGCAGGGGTTTTGAAGAGCAAGAC
This sequence comes from Melanocharis versteri, assembly GCA_013397845.1. NCBI lineage: Eukaryota > Metazoa > Chordata > Aves > Passeriformes > Melanocharitidae > Melanocharis > Melanocharis versteri. Next base: position 423,474 of record VZTG01009685.1, on the reverse strand, counting down.
AAGGTGTGCATGTCCTTACAGCTGAATTAGCACAGAAATGGGGCAGAAAAGGCCGGGTTAGAGAGTCTGGGAGTGTGCAAAATGTTCGTGTGCACTTCAGCCCAAAGAACTTGGCCCTGTGGATCTCCTGCCTCACTGCTGAGGGGACAGCTTAGAAAAGTTCCACCACTTTTCCAGGAGGTGGAATTGGAATTGCTGACCCATGAAAGGTGCCCCAACCCAAATATCACCGAATATCCATCACCTCAAATATCTGCTCTGTGTGGGCAGGGGTGGAAAATAATGTGGTAAAAGCACCAGAGAAGCAGTCACACGGAGGAAACTGAGGGGAAACAAAAAGTTTCAGGTTTAGGGTTGGATGCAGAAAATTGTCCTTTGGGTAGTGGTGTGTCCCACTGATATAGGAATGGAGATTTAAGTGGCTTTGTGCTTTTAACTATTCTTGGTTTGTTAAGTTAAATATGAAAAAAGATATCTCATGGGCAGCTTGATAGTTTATACTGGTATTTCTCTTTTGTACTGGATTAAATAATTCTTCTGCACTGCATTACAAAAAAAGAGAAAATCCCAAAGGGCATTAAGAAGGGCTCGCCCTTAAATAACTTAGAATGCTAATTGGAAAACAAATCTAAAAAAAATGTCCTTCAGCCCAAGTGGTGTTTGGTCTTTCATGAAAACATGCTAATAGCACGTCAGCTGCCTAGTGGTGACATTTGTAGCTGAAAGCATTTTGTTTATCCAACTTCCATGATGAAATGTATGAGAATTACGAGCTCCAGAATGTGTCTTTCCCTTAACACCGTTGTATAAGATGTTGTTTTTTTAGCTCCGATGGTGTTTTTTCCCTCTGTGCTTCTCTAAATGTTATTTTCTGAACAAGGTTTGCTTTATGTGGCTGAGTCAATCTGTTGGACAAATTTAAAGGGCAAGTGATTTATATGAAAATACTGTCTACAACATACATATTCTTCAGGATCATTTCTGTACCATCTTTGGATGAAATTAATTGAATAGACTGAAAAATTTACTTCGTTATGTCCAGAAGTAGCAATTCAGTTTTTCTATCTGACTTCCTATAGATCTTCATTCATTTTCAGTCAGATCAGGGAATTCCATCACTCACTTTCGTGTCTGGCCAAAAATTCAGGACTAAGAATGTGCAACACCAAAGCAGTAGGTCTCTCTTTTTATTCCACGTGCTTCTAATGAGAAATATTAATTAATAACTGCAAAAAGTTGTGCGTTTTGCCTGCAGGGTTCTAGATGAAGTCAGTAAAAATTAGGGCAAACTTGGGGCACAGGTTACTCATGATCCTGTGGAAGTTTGTGCACACATGGAATTTTCTTATTGCTGCTGTTGTGGAAGCCATTCTTCTTCCCAGCTGCATCCCACCTTAACGAGAAAGCACTTCCATGTGCAATTTCACGGGTATTTCTGTGCCCAAATTAAGAAGGAAAGTTTGAGGCCAAATTTTAAAGATGTTGAACAGACAATGGCTTTGCTCGATTTTGATTGGAGATGTAATAGCTCGGTACTTGTGATTCCCTCACTGATGTGGAAAAGGGAGACCATCCTCAAACTCAAGTGTTAATGTCTGCTTCTCTTCCTTTTCACAGCTCAGTGCTGTGCAATTCCCCGCTGAGGGCGCTGGGAGTTTTTTAACACCATAATTTAAGAGATTAAAATGATTTCAGCAACAATTAGTGACTAATAATTAATCCTGCTAAAGAAAAAAAAAAGAAGCCAGAAAAAAGAACAACAGAAGGAAAATACATCTGAAGAGTCACAGAATATTTACAAATCAATTTGCCTTAATGTCTGTTCTAAATGTAACCATGATGAAATCATACTTGGCATTAATAATATTGCTTTGGAGTGATGTGCCTTAAAATGCTCATCATATCCTGAAGCTGTCCAGTTCACATTCAGCTGGGACAGGCAGTGATAACCAGTTAATTCCGGGGTCAGCCAGGTGCGGGAGTCGGTCAGAGCTTGGGCTGTGCAACCTGCGGCTGTGTTGTACAGGACCTCATAAATAACGATTTGTTTCTGCCCGTTTGAACTCGTACCAGAACACACGGAGGAAGGGAGAGCAGCGAGAGAAACGTCTCCGTGCGGGAGAACTCGAGCACGGAGTTACCTGCGGTCGTGCATTGCGTTTGTTCGTGCCGTGCAGAGGAGAACAACTCCTGTGCAAAGCTCCCATCCCAGGTTTCAAGTGCAGGCTGGGATAAACACAAACAAACGTCGTATTCATTCAGCCGGGGGCTTCTCCCGTTCACCCCCCCGCATTCTCCCACCCCTCTCGAAACCGAGGAACGCACGTTTCCAAGCGGGGGGATGAAGGGGCGCAGGGATCGAGCTTTTTCTAAGCAACCCTTGCTTTTTCACGATTCATTAAACCCTTTCTCCCTCGCGTGTAATTGGACCCCTCTCATTTACATGCATGAGGGATGCATAACTCTGGGAGAGGCGCTGTGGCCGGGGAGGGGGGGGAAAAAAAAGAGAAAATGAAAATAGAAAAGAGAGGAGCCGGCCCTCGGGCCAGGGTGAAGGAAACACGGGAAAACTCGGCGAGGCAGAGCCGTGCAGAGGCTTTGGGGCTCTGGAAGGAGCCGGGGCTGTGCCAGGGTGAAGGAAACAGGGAAAAACTTGGCGAGGCAGAGCCGTGCAGAGGCTTTGGGGCTCTGGAAGGAGCCGGGGCTGTGCCAGGGTGAAGGAAACACGGGAAAACTCGGCGAGGCAGAGCCGTGCAGAGGCTTTGGGGCTCTGGAAGGAGCCGGGGCTGTGCCAGGGCTCGGGGAAGGGGAGGATGCTGCGGGAGCTCCGCGCTGCCTCGCCTGACCCCGGCTTCAAACCCATCTGCGCGCTGACCCCGGCTCCCCGGAGAAGGGCTGCTCGGTGTCCGAGGCAGCAAGCAGCCGCACAGAGGCACCCGATTGATTAATTCATTCATTCATTGTGGCTAGCAGAGCGTTCGGGGCCATGGTGCGGGCTCCAGGGCCGAAGTTGAACCGGCAGTTTCGGGGTGGTGGAAGGGAAGAGAATAAGATGTTGTCTTCCTTTGCATCCCTTCCTTGCATGTATGGAAAATAACTCTTCACACCCGATGGATTTTGTTCTTGCAAGACAATGTCAGCAGTTTAGTACGCTTGTTCATGGTGGGGAAATCCTCCAGCCAGAGGGTGAAATATTTAGCTGGTGTTTTATATTGCTAAATTTCTACTTAGAAAACTGCTCCTCTCTTCCTCTGCACAGGCTCTGTGGAGCTCATCTCTGCCCAGCTCTTCAAGTTGCTGTGGCGATGCTGAGCTGTGTTTAAAAAAAGCTCTAATATCATGTCTCCCACCTGATTTATCAGTAAGGTAGAGATAAACTCAAGCTTGTTGAGATCTAGACACTGACTAGCAAAGCTTATTTTTTAAGCCGTGTTTTTGGCTATATAATGCGTGGGACAGACTGCCTGGGTATGTCAGACAAAAAATGAGGGTCTGGTGTCTGCCCTGCAGGAGAAGGACCATTCCCTCTCCAGGAATACCTGCACTTCCCAGCCCTCCCTCAGGGGAACAAGCAGGAATGATACTTTTCCTGGTAAAAAGAACACAAGAGGCTGACTGGTGCTGTGGGCAAAGTGTGAATATCTTCACATTCCAGAGGAATTTGTGGGAAGACAATCCGCATGGCATGGAGCCTGGGTAATTCACTTCTAGAGACAGCAGTTGGCTTTACATGTCTTAAGAGATGCTGCTTTATGGTGGTAATAATTTGGTAATTTTTAAACCCTTAACAGAAAACAAGGAATGTGATGGGACCCCGTGGTGTAGCACTTAGGACCGTGTCTTTTGTTAAGATTTTTTTTTTAGTTTTTATTTTTCTAATGATTTTTTATAAACAAGTTGAGTATTTTTGGTGGAAGAAAATACTGAAACATTATCAAGGGTAATATTTGTTTGCGTGTTGTCGATGGGAAAAGATTTTAAGGAATGAAAAGAGTACATACATATAATAATGAGCGTTTCTTCTAAGCTCTTACTTTATATGCTCAAGCCCATCTTTTAGCTTAACTTCTATTTAAAAAGTTGAAAGAAACGAGGAAATCCCTGCAGAGAACAGCCAGCCACACTTCTGAATTTCAATGTGTCCCTCTAGACGAGCGCCTTTTATTTTAAATGGTAAAGTCGTTGCTTTAATCAGGAGACAATCCTTATATATTAGTTGTACTGGCTTATAATTGTAAGAGCTAAATGATACACAAAACTGGATACACATCTTTGCAGGCCGGTTAATGGGGAGGACTGAAAGCAAAAGTAAACACTAACCTTGCAAAATAAAAGAAGTTAAAAGATAAGTGTTAAGGACCTTTTCCTTTTTTTTT
>VZTG01009685.1:358766-412418 GCA_013397845.1 Melanocharis versteri | reverse complement strand
GGAGCAGGTTCCACACCAATCTGGGTGTTTTGGGAGCAGGTTCCACACGGATCTGGGTGTTTTGGGAGCAGGTTCCACACCGAGCTGGGTGATTTAGGAGCAGGTTCCACATCAAACAGGATGCTTTGGGAGCAGGATGCTTTAGGAGCAGGTTCCACACCGAGCTGGGTGTTTTGGGAGCACGTTCCACACTGAGCTGGGTGTTTTGGGAGCAGGTTCCACAGCGAACTGGGTGATTTAGGAGCAGGTTCCAGACCAAACAGGATGCTTTGGGAGCAGGTTCCGCACTGAGCTGGATGTTTTGGGAGCAGGTTCCACACTGAGCTGGTGCTTTAGGAGCAGGTTCCACACCGAGCTGGGTGCTTTAAGAACAGGTATTAACCACCTGTAATAGTTTAATTCACCCCCATGTCCGGATTTTTCCAGGCTAGAGCTCAGGTAATGCCCTCCTCAGCTGCCACGATGGTCAGGGTGCTACAGGAGGAGAAGCACTGATGGAATTGCTACAGTTTGTCTAGGAAAAGGAATTTATTGCACGTGAGTCCTCTTCTGGTTTGATTTTTCAAACTTAACCAAAGTTTTATTTTGTATTTTTTTAACTTTCGAGAAGCAGCACGATTTCAGATGTCTGTAATACTGACAAAATTCAAAACAGTGTTCCAGTCCCATAACTCTAAAATGTGTACCAAAATGATATTTTGTAACCTCCGCCTTTAGTGGATCATACCAGCAGCTTATCACCACTATTAATCAGAAGAAAATCTTAATTTATACCAATTGAGGGTATTAATATTCTTTTTTTAATGGTGAATGGAAAAGAAAATAATTAAAAACCACCTGTCTGTGAGTCAGGACCCTCCCTCTTGCAGACCAATTTAATCAATGACTGTCAGAGCCCTGAGGGCACTCGTGGGTCCTATCCCTGTCCCCTGGGTTATCCCATCCCTTTGCTGCAGCCCGAAAATGATGAGCTAAACCACCCTCATTTATAGCTGCTGTGTGCTAGCAACCCTTAGTACAGACCAGGCTGACATGATGCAGTTTTAATATAAATGCTGACACCTCTTAGTTCTTTTCCACAGCTCAGAGAACTGTGAAGAAGAGAATAATAAAAAACAAAAAACAACAACAACAAATCAAGCCAGAGAAGATGCACAGGATGAAGAGTGTTTGGCTCCACACCTTTAATCACAGTGCAAATGTGAGTGTATCACCATGGGAGGGAGCATTTGCTTTGGTTTATCTGCTTTATTTTACCCATTATTTCCACCTAAGAAATAGAGGCAGCCGTGACCCTCCCTTATTTCTAGAGCTGACACAATGCCCTGGCAAGGCAGCAAGACCCCTGTCTCAGCCAGGACCCAGCTGCAAAAGAGCAGGGAAAGCAAACTGCTCTGGAATTTCCTGGATTGTGAAAGAGCTCGTAGGTTTGGGGTTTGGATTTGGTGGGAGCTGAATTAGATCGTGCATTTCTTGGGAAGGAATCTTCAGCCTTAAAGAACCTCATCCTAAAAAAGGGCTTCCCCTGGCCAGGTACCCTACGTGGGGTTGTATTCTCTTGCACTCCTTTGGGTTTCTCCCACCTGATACTGGGCTCTGTGGATTGTTTTTCCATGTCCTGGAACTCTGGCTGGTTCCTCTGGGCACTTAGGGCCCTGCTGAGGAACTTGTCTCCTGTAAGGACATCACCAGAAGCTGGATCAGTGCTTCTGGGATCTCTTACAGAAAACATGAGCTGATTGAGAGGGAGGGAAACTTTCCCTGCAGCCTGTGAGCACAGCTCTTGGGTGTTTAAAGCAGTTCCTGTGTGATGAGAAAATAACTCAGAGACCTTTATGACAATTCTAGTTCCAAAGCAGCTCGTCTTGGGGCCCTGCTGGCAAAGGGAAGAATGTGCAGAGATGCTGGAGGAGAGCTGCTTGAAGAGGCTGACCTGGGATGGGTTGGTCTGGAGAGTAATTCAGACTGGAAGGGACATCTGGGTGTCACCTCTCTCACTGCCTGCACAAAGCAGCTCCAGTTCTGGCTGGTGGCTCAGGTGCTGAATTTACAGCTGCCTCCTGTTCTGAAATGCTGGAATTCTTGCCCTGGTGGGCTGTGTGGAGATCACAGGGGTCCCGTTTGGGCTGTGATGGGCTGATGTGGGACCTCCTGCACGGAGAGGTGAAGCTGTGACCTGCCTGCGGAGCATCCACAGAGGAGCTGGCAGGAACAGCTCCCTGCGCTGTGTCCTGGCCGGCCTGAATTCCTGGTGGGGTCTGCATCAGCCCACGGGGGAGGCTGCACATCCAGGGCCGGGTGCTTTTCCTGCTCGCAGCAGAGAGTTGAAGAGGCTGCACATCCAGGGCCGGGTGCTTTTCCTGCTCGCAGCAGAGAGTTGAAGAGGCTGCACATCCAGGGCCGGGTGCTTTTCCTGCTCGCAGCAGAGAGTTGAAGAGGCTGCACATCCAGGGGCAGGTGCTTTTCCTGCTCGCAGCAGAGATTTGAAGAGGCTGCACATCCAGGGCCGGGTGCTTTTCCTGCTCGCAGCAGAGCTTTTCAGGAGCTGTGCGGAGATCCTTGGTTCTCCTGCCATCGTGTGGCTGCCGGAGGGATGCTGGGCTGTGTCCCCTGTGCCACAGGGGTTGGTCCCCTCAGCAGCGGCAGCTCAGTGAACTCAAAGCCTGCTAACGAGGGATGGCTGCCAGCTTCCTCCCTGGCCTCAGCCCTCCACCAGGAAAAGGGATTTCCCGGCCTCAGGCAGCTGCCGCTCCCCAGCAGCACAGAGGAATCCTGGAAAGGACCCCTCGGCTTGGGGTGGAGGAGTTTGGGGTCCTTGTCCCCACAGAGTGTGGGCTGCAGGGCACAGACACCTCCAGGTGCTGGTGGGGAGAAGCAGGGGCTGTTTTCATCCACCCCAATCTGTGTCCAGCTCTGGGGACCTCAGCAAAAGGAGCACACGGACCTGTTGGTGCAAATCCAAAGGAGGCCATGAAGATGGGAATGGAGGGAGCTCCTCTCCTCTGGGGAAGGCCTGAGGGAGTTGGGGTTGTTCAGCCTGGAGGAAAGAAGGCTCTAGGATGATCTTATTGCAGTTTTCTGGTGCCTAAAGGGGCTCCAAGAGAGCTGGAGAGGGATTTTTGACAAGAGCCTGGAGTGATGGGACAAGGGGTAAGGGCCTTAAACTGAAAGAGGGAGGTTTAGATTAGATATTATAGATATTAGATTAGATATATAGGGAAGAAATTCTCCCCTGTGAGAGTGATGAGGCCCTGGCACAGGTTCCCAGAGCAGCTGTGGCTGCCCCTGGATCCCTGGCAGTGTCCCAGGCCAGGCTGGACGGGGCTTGGAGCAACCTGGGATAGTGGAAGGTGTCCCTGCCCATGGCAGGGGGTGAGACTCGATCATCTTTAAGGTCTGCTCCAACCCAAACCATCCCATGATTCAGCTGCCCTGCCTGGCAAAGCTGAGTCCCCCCGGGATTGTTACTGAGCACTGTGTTAGAGGCCAAGGAAAGTGGCTGGGAGATGCAAAACAAAAAGGCAAAGCTGCTCCCAATCTTCTGGTTCTTTCCAGCAATATCAGGGTGGGAATGGCTGGATTGAGAACAGGAATATGTGTGAAAGCACAGGGAACAAACCTTTGGGAGTGATGGGGTGTAAATGGATGAAATCTGTGTGAGAATGCACCCCAGTAGGTTAAATCATGTAATCCAGACATACTGTAAATAAATACAAGTTCTGTAAACCCCCTCAGTCCTACAAAGGAACAGAAAGCAGAGCGCCTGAAATTTTCAATATTTATTTACATTAAAACGGTGCAACTCATTAATTTATGACTGATTTATGGTCTAGCAAATAAAATATATTGCTGTAAGGAGACGAAGTTACACTTTTGTGAAAAGAAGGAGAGAGCAAGGTGGTACAAAAAGACCATTTGTAAAGAGGGAGGGAGGAAGGACAGAAAAGGCAGGAGGGCATTTCCTTTCCCAGCTGAGATGCGCTGAAAGGAGTTCTGGCTGTGTCTTCTTGGGGTGTCCTGTGCAAGATGAGGAATTGGACCTGATGATCCTGATGGATCCCCTCCAACTCAGCACATTCCATGGTTCTGTGTGTCCCCTCACACCTGGAGGCTTTCACCCAACCCTCTGCCACCCTCAGTGCGTGCTCTGAGTGCACAACAGTCCCTGCAGAGCTGGCTGGAAAAGCTCATTCCCTGCCTGGCAGCCACAACTGCAAGGTGTAAAGAAGATTCACATCCTCCCCACCTCCAGGACATTTCTGGGTAGGTCCGTTTTCCTGACAGCCTCTCCCTCCTCAGAAAGGGAGACACGATGCTCCAAACCATGCTCCAAACTGTGAGTTTGCAAGCCCAAACATTTAAGTATTTACACATCCAAGCACTAAAAGCTGCTTCATAACTTCTCCATTTCAGAAGGTGAAGGACAGAGAGGCTGCAGACCAGGATTTAGCTCAAAAGCAGCTGAACGTTTCACTCCAAGGGCGCTGCAGCTCCAGAGCCTCTGCCCAGCATCACACAGACATCAGTCCCCACATCCTGGAGCTCTTGGCAGACCACTTGCTCCACTGTGCTGCAGAGAAAAGGCTCAGAGCACTCAGCAAATGAAGATCTCAGAGAACACTTAATTTAAAAGCTAAATATAGTATCAGAATGATGCTTGACAGTGCTCCTCTAATAAAAAAGTTATTTGCACGATGATTCCTACCTTTCAAGCGAGAATTTGATACCCGATGAGAGCTATTTTTCAAGCACCTTGTTTTCCATTCCTAGAGGTGTCATTGTTCCCACTATAAAATCCCAAATGCTGCATTGACTTGAAGTAGACTGCAAACCTTTAAATGTCCATGCTGAAGTTCAGGCCCCTGAGGGAAAAAACCCAGTGTTTTTGCCCACCATCAGCATCCTTGTGGAGCCAACAGTAATTCAGTTACTCAAAATGAGACATAATCCCCTCCTGTGACTTGCTGAGGGACACAGAGCAGAGCTAAGGGTTCACTTGGGGTCTCCCAGCAGCTGCCCCACAACACCCCACAAAGAACTTTGTGATTCAGCTGCTCAGAGAAGGACAGGGCAGTGCCACAGGCTTGGCTAAAGGCAAGTAGGGCTCTTCCTCTGCTCTGTGAAAACTGAGCCCACTCCCATTTGGGAGAGCAGGAGGTGACGCCGTTCTGGTTTTTACCTTTTTTTCTTTTGTACGTTCTCTGTATCCTTTACAGATATATTTGTAGCCTATTGTATCAGTGGCTCGTTTTCCCAGTAATTTTCCATGCCCTTTTTCTAGGCAAAAAGACAAAACTTATTCCAAGGGTTTTATCCTATCTTGGTTCTCCCTGGCTACCAAGGCTGAAAACAGCTCTTTGAGACCCATTTTCACAAACAAAGTACAGCTAGTGCCAAGGAGGAGGCTCCAGAGAAGGGGCCTGACCTGGGGGGGAATTGCATCACCACCTGTCCTCCTAACTGGTGATTTCTGCCAATTATGCCAAATTCCTAAAACCTATAAAACTGTATTCACCCCCGTGGGGGTGGGCTTTTTTGGACATTTTTCCATAACTGCCCCTGGAGGCCTTCACTAAAGATCCACTTTTATATTACCTCCTGTATTAATATTATCTCGAAAGCGTGCGTTGTTTCGTTTCGAGGTTGAAAAAGGCATCAAGGGTACAACCATCAGGGCCATCACTCCAGATGACTTTTGTATCCTGTCAGCTTCGGTGTCACCTCTCCTCCCTGCTGCATGGCCCTGTTGACGCCTTTTTGGGCTACCTAAAATGGAGGCCAGACAGAATGAAGGGACTAAAAAGCAGTTATATTTATTGAAGGGTCTTCAGGTACATTTTGGGCAGACAAAGCTCCCCAGGGGCTACACCCAAAAATGGACCACGGGTCACAGGTTTTCACACTTTTATTAGTTTGGTCCATTTGCATATTGGGGGTTAATCTGCCAATTAAAGCTTCAGGTAATGAAGTCATTTACCCCAAGTTTGCTCCCCTCAACTCATTTTTGTTTAGATTTCTCGGGTCCTGAGGCAGTGAGGTGTCCTTGATTCCAGGCCTGGAGAGGAATTGTTGTGTCTGCCCAAAATGGGAAAGCAGCAGCCGACACTGTATATGGAGTTTAGAGTTATCTACTAAAGAACTGCAGGATTACAAATATATGAAAAATATAAAAGCTAAAATCCTGAGGCATCACCATGTCCCCGAGATGCCCAGTGACTCTAACAGGAAGCCAAGCAGACACACACCCATGAAATTCCCTCACCTCCCACCCCAGCTGACCTCAGTAACTGCTTTGCTTCTGAATACCTGCCTCTGTCACGGCCAGGAGAAGCCCTTGCCCTGCAACAGCACATCTGATGCCCTGTGCTGCTGCATCAGACTTTGTGACATGGATTTTGAAAGCAGCCCAAGGTTATCAGCTGTAAAAGCAGCTAATATGACAGCGGAGCTTTATCCAAGCATGGCTCCCAGCCCTGAGACTGACAGCTCGTCAATAGGGAAGAGACACAGATCAAAGAGCACATCCTTTGAGAGGATGATAAAAATAGGAGAGCAAACCTGCTCTTTCCAAGATGCACAGCTGCCTCGGGGCGTGTTCAGCAGCGCTGTCCCCAAAGCCACTTAACAGATGGGTGCCTGCTCCAAAGTCAAACACAGAAGGTTGTGTGCCTCTCTGAACAGTTACTCAGCAGCGGTTTGCAGCAGAGAAAACACCCTGGACCAAAGAAAACCCTTCCAGAGACTCCCCAGCTCCTCCTGGGGGGCCAAGTGGGGACCAATACTCCAAAAGAAAATGTTACTGAGCCCCAGCAGCATCGGTCAGGCACCCAGGCAGGGCAGCAGAGAACAACAAAAAGCAGGAGGATGTTTCTCAGGGCACTGCAGTTCCTGACAATTCCCTTCCTTCCAGAGGATGTAGATTCAAGTGGAACAGAGAACCAAAGCTCAGTTTTGCTCTGGACTTACCCAGCTCAGTGCCAGAAGTACAAACCAGGCGTGTCTGAAAACCTCAACAAACCCTTTCCATGTGTCCTTTGCTGCTGATCCTAAGATTTTCCTTATCTCCTCTTTTCCTGGCTGCTCCTGCCCAAACCTGGCTTCAGGAACACCTCACCCTGCTGACCACGGACCTGGGGAGGCTGAGCAACACCTGCAGTGCCACAAAACCAGGTCCCCACATCCCCACAGGGCTGCCACCTGCTCTACAGGACATGTCTGCATGAACCACGCTACAGCTGTGAGGCACAGACCCACAGTGGATGAGAGAGAACAGTTAATGGGTATAAAACTTCACGTTGTTTTTCAGCTGAAAAAGAAGTCTGGGAATTTGGAAGGCTGTTTTTTCTCTTTTTTTCTTTTTGTTTTTTTAAAGCTGCCTAGTATGTCGGGGGGAAAAAAAAAGGAGAAAAGAAAAAGAGAATCAGCCTTTGCATGTGATTCATGTCTAAAAACACCCACGCAGCTCATTGCACTGACCTCAAAAGACAGAAATGCTGCAGCAAGACACTTCCAGAGAGAGAATCCATGGGCACTAAACCACGGTGAACAAAGAGCTCATGAATTATCAGCTCCTCAGAGCTAATCTGCCAGGCAAATATTAATACAATCGCTGTTGATCCCCAAGTCTCATTGTTTCCAAGTTATACTGAATTTTTTTGAGGATGGGAACTTGTCACTGCCTTCGACAGATCTGAGCTGCGAGAGAAAAAATAAAGGAGAAAAACCAAACAAACCAAGGAAACACTTCTTTTCCTACTGTGTAAGCAAACAGCAGCCGGGTATGGCCAGAACAGCAGAGGTGCTTCTGAATTTCATCAGGCTGCTCCAAAAGGCTGTCCTGCAGCTCTCCAAATGTGGCACTGCCAGGGCTGCCTGCTGTGCTGTCCCAGCCCGTCACACATCAATCTGCTCTAGATTCGCTGAGAAGGGAAGGTCTGGAGGGGCTGCCACTGCCCCGTGCTCGTGCTCTGGCTGCCAGCACAGTGAAACCTCCTTTCTGAGGGATTTCACAGCTCAGCCCAGCGCAGGCAGGAGGTTGCTGATGCCCTGGAAGTGAAGAGGATCTTTATCAAGGCATGACCCAGGGCCAGGGAATGGCTCATCCCTGCAACCATCACTAGATCCAAGCACAGTAAAATCCATCCTTTCCTCATCCCAAGTGAAACAGTAATGGAGGAACTCACTGCTTGGATATCTCCAGATGAATCTGCACGAATAATAACAAACTCTTCTATGATTCAGAGAGCTCTCAGATCCCAGAGCTTGGTTTCCAACCTCTTTTCCCGCTGCTTCATGCATTCTCCGGCCAGTTTCTGACTTCTCCATGAATTTTTGGCCTCCTGGCAAAGCAAACCTCTTCATGGAGATGGAAGCACTGGGGGGTTCCATGGAGACCCTCATTTGCCCAGTGCACATCCAAGTTTGGGATTGTAGCCCTGAGTGTTCACCCCAGGCAATTCTTCCCCAGAAACAAGGAACAGGCTGCAGCTCTCTGTGGTGCTGAGCACCTCTGTCCAGAGACAAGGAAAAAGCTGGAACACCTTTTCCAGCTGTGAAATCCACAGCAAGAATATCCAAACATCAGCCACAGTTTCAGCCCTTTGAAGGTGGGGAAGCCTCTACAGCCTCAGGCTATCAGAGTCACAAGATATTCATAACTAAAAAGAGAAATCCCTCCTATGACAGCCTGAGCACTGAGCCTGAGCCCAGACCCCTCTGAGAAATTCCCTTCTCGGAGTTATTTTGGAATGAGATGGCCTGGACATCAGAACAACAAGCTCTTACAATTCAATAAAGCCTTACCTGCATCAGGACAGTTTTTCACATTGTTAAACATTGTTCTGGGAAATTCATGAGCTAAAGATGACTGTGCTTCAAAAATGATGTATGCCTGAGGGCAGAACATCTTGTGAAAATACCGAACAATATCAGCATGCAAACCTGACATTTTATCCTACAAGATGAATGAAAAACAGTTACTAATGCTCTAACATAGAGTTTAAGAATTTTATAAGAATTTGCCTTTTATTTTCCAAATAGAAATACTTTTTACAATTAAAAAAAAGCTTGTATAGAATAAAAAAAAATGTGAGGGGGCATAAAATTCTGAGTTTGAGAGATCATGAGTCACACGCCTGTCCATCAGTTCCTGTGTCACTTCTAACAGAAGCTGAAAGCAAAGGCAAGGAAGGTAAAGAGCAAGACAAGACTGGGAGATACTGATTGTCTCTAACACCTCAAAATCCTTTCAGCTCCTGGGACTCTGAGCAGATGCAATTCCTCTGTCTTTAGCAGCCCTATGGGGACGTCTTTTCACAAACCATTTTCCCCTGGATCCCATATAAACCTTTGCAGGAAGATCTCCAGTTCAGCCACAGGCTGGGTGAGCACCCACAGCCTTTTCCTCGCCTCCAAACTGCTCCTATCAGTTTTATTTGGTGGCTCCAGGTGCCTACAGTGGGAGAGAGGTCAGCAGTGAGTGCCCAGCCACTGCCTCCACTCTGCTGATGCTGTGTGTACCTGCTGTGGGCAGAGAGATGAGATTTTGGAGATGCTGAACAGTGCAGCAGAACAGATACTGGAATTGAGTACAGTAATATAAAGCCTTTCCAGAGACTGATAGGTTCCCTCCCAAGTTGTCACAAGGCAAAAAAAAAAAATTCAAAGGCTTCATTGTCAACCTTTCTGCATGAATAAACAACTCAAAAATAGCAGAATTCCCTTTGATACGAAAAACCTGGCTTCTGCTAAGCAGTGCTGTTGAACAAGCAGCTTCTGTGGCACTTCTCCTCTATTGTTTCTTCCCAGAGACAAGCTCTGTGCTGTCCCCTTTCCAGGTGACGCCTGTTAGCGGTGAGAGGGTGCGACAGGCACTTCAGAAGTTTCCTTTTTCACCTGTTCGGGGAAGCAGAGCTCTGAAGCTCACAGCCACGAAGTGATTTCTTGCCATTTTCCTCTCTTTGTGCTTCGCTGCAGGTTTCCACCTCCGGTCTGCAGCACCCCAGGGAAAATACATATTACTTGTAAGCTGTCAAGGCAAGGTAGCTCACTGAAGGAAGTCATAATCAGGAGGCTAAAATTAGCTGTAGAGCAGGCTGCATCTTCCCTGGGAAATACTCGGATGCTGCATACTGATCGAGGTGGAAAACAGGGAGAGCAGCCCTGGGTGCAGTGGGCAGCAGAGAAACGACAGAAGCAGCATTTCCCTTCTCCCTCCTCTGCCCTGAAATATTGCTTGTTTTTAAATTTCTGTACGCTCTTGGTCTCCATGCATTTTAACCACAGCGGTGCAGAGGCTTCCCTCTCTCTGAGGCTTTGCATTGTTTGTTTTTGTTTGGATTTTTTTTTTTCTTTTTCTCTCCTCATTTGCCCCTTTCCCTTCTCTCCAAAGAGCTTTCTTGCATGGAAAATGGCAGCCACCTGCTCCTATTGTGAAGCTGCTGCAAATGGGAGCAGCCACTTTACTGAACACAACTGCCTTTGGGCAGGAGCAGGCCCAGCTGGGACTAAGATCTACAAGTGGACAATTAGCAGCCAAGTAGTGGACTGAAGCTGGTTATTTTTATTGCTGCCCCGAGGAGATAGGTCAGGCAAGGCAAAACATTAGGATAACCAACAAACTGTGAGCATCTGAAGCTCCTGCAAGCCCTGAAATGCCTCATTTCTGCTCAGCACCGGGCAGCAGGGAGATATTTTTCTCATCAGCGTGTTTGTAGCATGCAAGCTGTTGAAAGAGGAGCTCGACGACCATTTTTCATGTCTCATGTTTAAAAGCCAATTCTGCAATTTTTTCTCTTTGCTCGCCACATCTTGAGCTGTCAGTGCTGGCTGCCACTGCTCACTGGTGGTGCCAGGGTGGCATTTTCCACTCAGGTGTGCATGAGGTGAGACCCTCTGTGCCAAAGCCACATCTCCAGAACCAGCCCAGGGACACAGGACAGCCTCCAAGTGACCCCTCTGTCCAGTCCTGCTGCCAAAGGAACCAAAAAAGAGGTGGCCACAGTTTTGTCACGATTCTTTGTGCATCACCACCATCAACCAGCACTGCCCTGTGAGGCCAGGGTGTGGATTGCATGTGGAGATTAGGAAAAATCTCTCCATGGAACGGGTTGTAAAGCATTGGATCAGGCTGCCCAGAGAAATGGTGATGGCTCCATCCCTGGAAATGTTTAAAAACCGTGTGGATGTGGCACTTGAGGACATGGTGGTGGTGCTGGGTTGATGGCTGGACTTGCTGATCTCAGAGCTCTTTTCCAACGTGGGTAATTCCATGATGGAGAAGTTGCCTTAAGCTGTGGTGGGTACACCAGCACAAAACTGCAAAGCCTGCCAGGAATGACCTCTCTCACCACAGACATTCAGCTGGACTTCACTTCTCTCTGATTTTCAGGTGTGTTTCATTGCAGGAAAAGCAGAGACAGAACCGAATCCTGCTTGTCTAAATCCTCCACGTGCTGTTACGACTGCTTTTCGAGCCACAGTGACACCCCATGTAGTGCCAACCTGGCAGCTGGGCTCCCAGAATAGCTGCACAGGACTTTTTTTAAATCTGTTGTGATGTCAGAAAACTTCCTTTTTTAGCTTTTGCCTCATCTATCAGCTATAACTCGCTCGTGGTTGCTGAGCCATAAATAGAAGATAGCAGTTAATGTAGGCTAAGGTTCACAAAATCATTTCAAGGAGTTAAAGACCTTTAGGGGAGAGCCAGAATCTCCCACAGTGTATTTATTGCCTTAACCTTATGGCAGGATGAGAGGCATGAAAATGGGATGAAAATGTGCAATGCTTAATTGTAATGCAGGAAAGCTTTTCCAACATATTTTGTATCTATCATCATGAAAGACTTAAGGCACCAAGCAGATAAAAGGCTTTGTTTGACCTAAAAAAGTCAAAGGTTGAGGAGGGGAGGGACAGACAGAGGGACCTGTGCTCAACTTCCAGAGCTCGATTCATCTCTCCCTGCAGTGACTGAAGGAATTATCTTCCACAAGTGGACTCTAAATGCAGCTTTGGGTGAAAGTTCTGTGTGGAGACATCTGAACACACATCAGAAGTGAAACAAGGGGTCAGAGCCTGCCCACGTGTGAGTGCCTGCAGCTCCACCAGTGCAGCTCCCCAGCAGCTGGGACACCCAGCACAAGCTGAAAACTGGTAGGGACTCAGCAGGGAGGATCCAGACATTCCCCCCCTCACTCCTAAGCCCTCTGGGACATTCTGAAGTTGTTCCAGTTGCCAGGGCAAAGATCATTATTCATCCCAGGCAGACCAAACCCCACCTCAGCTCTAACACCTCTTCAGTCAAAGCACTGAGCATCTCTGCCACAGCCCGAGAATCAGAAACATCACAGAGTCCAAACAGCAATATCAATGTAGCTACAAATCTGTTAAAGATGGACATTTAAACCAGAAGCATTTGCTGTTCTTTGCTCCTGGTTGTTTACCACAAAGCAGGAATGTGCAGTGACACAACTCACGTGCATCTACTCCTTCAGGAGTCCATGAGCACACCCAGGGCTCACCCACTGCTCTGGCAGTTGACAAAACTTTGCTTTTCAGAGTCAAATCCTGGAGAAGAGAAAGACCAAAACTTTAGGGGAGGAGTGAAACATGACAAAACCCTCTCCCCTCCAAACCAACACTGAAGCACCTTATTTTTCATATCTCTGTTCACTTCCTCCTATTTCCCCAGTTCAGAGGGCAGCTGTGCTTAAACACTCAGAGAGAAACCATTAAATGGTGAATTTTGGGAAGCAGGGAGACTGCTTCTTTAGGGAGCAGCTTGCCTTATAAATCTCAAATGATGCAGGACAGGCGGCTTCCTCCATTTCCTTCACTGAATTCCTCTCCTTGAACAGATGTGCCAGGACTCTGCCACCCCCCTTCTCCACTCCGGCCTCAGCCACACTTCATTCATCTCCTTCCCTTTGCTGAAATCCGAGTTATGCAACCCCAGATCATTCATTACACCCTGGCACGCCTGAGCCAAGTGGAGCGTGACAGAAACACGGAAAAAATGGAGCCAAGGAGCAAACCTTGATGCAGCCCATGGGGAAACTCCTGCACATGGCACACACATCCCCTCAGCACGGAGAAACAGAGCTCTGCTGCAGCACAAGGGACAGCAAAGGGCACAGAGAGAAGGGGCTGGTAGCTAAGATAGCGTTTTATTTCTTTTATAAACAGTTTGTCAACAGCTGAGATAATTTCCAGTTTCTTTTTTTTTCTGTTTGAGGTGGAATCTTCGCCTTTTTGTATCTCTGGTTAAGGGCAGATTCACTATTCTGCCACTGCAACTTAAGCAGCAAGACTGCATCTTTCACTATCTGATCACATTCCCTCCTCCTCCTTTTTTTTTTTGTTTCTTCCCATTTTTTTTTACTCATTGGGGTTGCCAAGGCATCTCTGTCACCTTTACCTGGGAGCCTTTTGTAAGAGCACAGTCATGGACCAGGCACCTATTGCACAGTTACTTCAGCTACTTGTTATAAAGGAATTAAGCATCAACAAAACCCTCTAAGAGATAAATCAAACTGCACTGCACCAATCAGCACCTTTTCTGGTGGACAACTGAGTCAGCCACAGGAGAAGAGTGTCCAGCCCCAGAATGTCCTTTACATGTAAACCAGGACCCCCCAAACAGTATCTACAGAGTCATGAGGAAAAGGTCCCCAGTCTTTGGTCCCAAATGATGAAATAATGGGTTTATAATGATTTTGAGAATACAGTCATAACCGCTCCTTTCCTTTACTGTAGGACAAGCAGCAGGAACACAGCCTTTCTGCCTCGAATAATTTCTCCAAGAGAACTGCAGTGACATACAGAAGATCATGCAGAGTTCATAAAAGTACAACTCTAGGATTATTTATCTCCGTGGCAGAAGTTCAGGTCTCTGCCTGGTGGCTTTCATGTTGTTTCAGATAGGGATTCTTGGAAGATTTCAATTTCAGATTAAAGATTTATGAACTTCATGTTAGTGACAGCATAGCAAGCCTGCAGGTGATCTGTCCAAAGGCATCTGGTATTTGAGGACAGCACTGTTTTAATCCAAAAGGGTTTATTTTGGGGTTTAGCTTGTCATAGGAAAATAGACAGAGAAAACTTGTACCTTAGAGATGCTTAGATACCTACCCAGACTGGCAATCAAGTTAAAAACAAAGTTCAGTACAGGTCTGTTACACTTCACTAGTGGTTTTCCTAATTGCAGACTCAGTGCTTTTCACCCAAACCAGCACAGAGCCTTCAGCAGGGACAAAGAAGGAACATTCTTGTGCTCTGTGCAACTCCTGTCGCTGCCAAGATTTTGCTGCCTTGAAGCTACACTTTGCAGGAGAGTGAGACACTGAGGGAGACATGGGCTGTAAAACAAGAATATTTTTCACATGGAGATTCAGGGCTGAATTTGCGGGAATGCACCGAGTAATGTGAAATATAATCCCGACTGAAAGAGAGAACTGGTGAGGGCAAAACATTAAAGGGAGAGCAAGGGGCTATGAGATTACATCATGCAACCTTTGGGTCAGCGTTCACTTTGATTTAAACGTTCAGTTCCCAAGGCCTGCCACTAGATGGGAATAAAAACCAAAATAAGAGTCAAGAGATGCTCGGCTTTAGCGTCGCTGCCAGGAGTTTCCCAGAGCCATGCCACAGCGAGCCCAGGAGAAAGGCACTGGTCCCTTGAAAGCCCAGCAGGATGACACGATGTGACCACAGCAGCCAGCAGCAGCTGGGCTCTCCAGCTGTGCCAGAAAAGCCCGTTTCACTGTGGCACTGGTGGCTGCTGTGGGCACAGGACAGAGCCACAATTCCCCTCAGGGCCCTGGCTACGAGCCACACTGGAGCTTCAGGCATCTCTGCTCCACATTCTTGCAGGCATCCACCTCCCCAGGAGCTATCCGTGCTCCACACCCTGCTCCCAACGGAGCTGGGCTTCCCTGGCTGCAGCTCAGACACAAAACCAAGCTTTTCTCCTGGACTTGTCACAGAAAAGCTTTGTGTCACGTTAGTCCCTTACAAGCCTGCCCGTGGATCAGATATCCCACTCCTTCGCTGCATTTAGGGTGAAGGGGAGATAAGCCACCCTCACTTTCTGATCCCAGTTTATCTCCGATTGCGCAAATCTTCTGAAAAATATTCTGTAAATCAGTGAATAATTGTAGCCTTCAGCTCGTCTGGAGCAGACATCGGATCAGACACCGAGACAGGTCTGACTGGCATCGTTTGGGGGTCCAGGATCACCTGGGCTAGCCTGGGACAGGTTTCAGCAGAAAGGCTCACTGCTAAGCCTAAGGGTGCCTATGGACAGCAAGGGTGTTCTAGCAAAACAGTCCCCTCCTAAACAGAGCTTTTAAAAACACCAGGTACTCACGGAAAACAACTAGATTTGGGGTAAATAAAAACCAGCATGAGCTCAAAGCCAATTCAGAGCTCTTCTTTTATCGTCTAGTCCCCACTAAAACCAGTGCTTTAGCAGAGACAATTGAGTGGATGCACCTGCTTTGTCACCTTCCCCCAAAGATCAACTTTCCACCAGGTTAATTACCCTGTTACCCAAATGAGTTCGGCTTCATCTTGTGCGGTCACTTCTGGTGATGGGAGTGTGGAGTTCATTGCTTTTCTGTCCATTCCTGGGATTTTTCCTTCCTTCCCATTTCTTCTGGCCTTCCTGCAGCAGAACCCCAGGCTGAGACACTCAGCTGCCCATTTCCAGCCTTCCCTGCTCGCTCTAGGAGAGAGCACCCTTGGTCTGTGTTGGACGAGGTGCTCACACAGCTCCAGGAGCTCAGCCTCTCTTCAGGTGCAAGGTGATATTTAAATGAGATATCAGGAAAAAATTCTTCCTGGAAACATTGGAACAGGCTGCCCAGGGAAGTGGTGGGGTCACCATTCCTGGGAGTTCCAAACATGTGGCACTTGAGGACGTGGTTTAGAGGGGAGCGTTGTGGCGGTGCTGGCTTGCTGATGGAATGGTTATGGTTGGAAAAGACCCCTGTGACAGGCACAAGGAATGGGAGAATTTTTCTATGTTCAAACAGGGTCATTAATAGCATTTCTGGCAGTGAGGCAAAGCCAGGGTAACCTGGTGCCAGCCACAGAGGGCTCCCAGGAGGGGACAGTCCCCTCTCCTCCCCACAGAACATCCCCTCACGTGCCCAGGCAGGCCCTTCACTCCTGCCACTTCCACAGGGATTGCCATCTCCCTCTGGCAAGGCCTGTGTGGTCTGGAAGGAGAATCTTAAGCAGAACATTTAAAACACTGGAATAAACGGGACTGCTGGAAGCACCACAGCGCTCTGAAGGTGTCAGGATCTAAATTATTCCAGAAGCACCCAAGCATGTGCTGTCAGGAGCAATGCTGCTTTGGCAGAGAGGATGGACAAAACAGCCTGATAGATCCCTTCTTTCCATCCTGGCATCCCTAATTTCTCCATTAATGACTTGTAATTGCGTCCTACGTGTCAGGACACATTTTGGTTCCTTGCTTGATAAAGCACTGGGGCCAGTAAGATCATTCAATTAAGTGCACAGTCCAACACCTCCCCGAGCACCAAACCCTCCCATCCCAGATCAGCTGGGATCCTCTTCCTGTCCCTCTGCAAGGGCCCAAGGGAGAAGGGAGCGGAGCAGAGAGAAACATTCATTCCCCTCATTTCAAAATGTAAAGCACATTCAGGACTGCGTGTAATAGTGTTGTAAATCTTATTTCCATAAAGTACCTCCAGGGCTAATTCACGAGACATTAATCATATTCCAGCTTCTCCCAGCTGTTAACTCATCTGCAGTGTTTTTAATAAAAGATTTTGTGTGCATTTTCAAGAGGCAAAATTGTACCAACGAGGGCTGGTCTACTCGGAGCTGAGATTTCCATGGTCTGGAACTAAAGCCACCTTGGAGGCTCCCAAGCCTCTGCCCAGAAGGTTTCACTCCCCAGCTCCAACCAGGGTGACCTCACGCTCCGTTCAATGACACCCCACGGTGAGGAAGTTTGGCCGAGGGACAGGCAATAATATATTTCCAGGTCACTTCCTTCAAGTGAAATCTGATTTATTCCCAGCCAGTTCATCGGCGTTATTCAGTGGCAGAACCCTTAATTACTCGTTTAAATCTCATTTTAATTTCCAAGCGCTGCTTCCTTCTAGCCTCCTGGAATTATAATCTGAGTTATGGATAAACAGACTTTTTCCTCTTGCCACAGGATCACAGATGCCTCCCCAGTCAAGCCCTGTGCTTTTCCTCCAGGTGAGGCTGGGACAGCAGAGGAGGGCTGGTGTTGCCAGCCAGGCAGCAGGTCTGCCCTCAGCCCCTTCTTCCTCAAGCTCCTTTTCCATATGCAAAGCCAGATTTGGGAGGATTGCATTGTCTAACTCCATCCCCTAAATCAGCTTGTTGGCTAATCCTGTTTTAAGTGTACTCCACATTTGAGGGAGCATCGCCAGTTGCAGAAGCCCCTCTTGCTCCACTTAATTACTGAGAGTAACACTAAACCCAGCCTCAAACTACAGGAGCCTTGTTGCCACAAGGCAGGTGATTTCCAAAAGCAGTTTCCTCTCCACTGTGAAGTCTATAAAAATTAAAAGCAGGAGACACCTGCATTCATCACAAAAGGAGATAGCTGGGCAGCTTCCCACAATCAGGACAAGTAGTTTGCAGTATCAGCACTCACTCAGGGTAGCATTCCTACCCGATAACTCAATTTTTCTCTGAGTTTCTTAACCACTTAAAAAAAAAAAAAAGCCAATTTAAAAATAAAATTTAAAAAAAGCCACGTTACACTGAAGTGTCCAGGTGTTCCCATCTGCTGCTTTCCAAGGGAAGCCTTTCAACTTTTTCTTTCCTTTCCTCAGCTGAAGTTAATCAGCAAATTTGCATCAGTTCCTCGGGCTGTGTCTTTAGACAAAGAAATCAGTGATGTTACTAAATTTAGATATTTCTTTCTTTTTAAAAAAGGCCACGGGTAATAAAAAGCCAAATTAAGCATAGGTGGGACCACATTAGATTTAGACAGAGCCACAGTGAAAAGAGAGCTGTGACTTAGTTTTCACTGGAGGAGAAGGTTGTGTAAGCTTAGCAATAATTGCTGGTGAGCAAGTAAAGCCTCCATAAATCAGTTTATGCAGCTTTCCCTGGAATTTTTCCTTGGAAACAAGCTTCAGCCTACTCTTGCTATAATCACCTGTGGTGTCAGTGTCCTCCAGCCATGCCAGATGTGGAATGGCACCAGCAGCTATTCCCACCTTCACTCCCAGCTGTTCTGCCTTTTTGAAGGATCCCCCATGGCTGGGTTAAGGCTGACAGGAGGCCTCAAACTGCTCACAAAAAACGAGCATTCCCCAGCATGAAAAAAGCCAATAGCCAGCTGCATCACGAGCAGTGTAGAGGCAGCCAACATCTGGACAGGCCATCCAACCAGGAGGCCGTGCCTGCACATCTGGCAAAGCTGCTCCCAGTTTGAAGCTGCTGCTGTACAGCAGAGATGGGCACCCAGCATTTCCTGGGAATGGGGACTTGGCCCCAAGCCTGCACTGAGCATGCAGACCAGGGGAGGTACAACCTCACCAAGAAGTCATGCAAGTATTTGTAAAGATTAAGTAAAAAAACCCAAAAAAAACCCCAAAAAACCCCAAAACAACAAAAAACCCCCCCACAAACAAACAAAAAAAACCCCTAACCAAAACAAAACAAACAAACAAAACAAAAAAGAAACAAAAAAAAGCCCAAAAAACCAAACAAAACAACCAACCCCAGAAAAAGCCCTGAGCAAATTGAAGCCAAAGTGCTGATTGCTGCTGCGTTTTGGGTAGGAAAGAACAGTCCGTGCTCCAAACCTTTTTGTCTGTTGACATGTCCAAACTCCTGTCCCCAGGCTCAGCACGGGCACAAATGGTCCCCGTGGCACTGCAGCCTTGGTTCTTGCTCTGTCTGCAGCTCTCTGCTCAGAACATTTGTGCCTCCTCTCTCCTCACCTTTGCTTCTTCCTTTCCAGGAGTCTTCCATCAGAGGTGACAGCCCAATACTACAGCTATGCCAGATATGTCACTCTCCAAAGAAAAGGAACATTTTTTCTGGGATTAGGATCCTCTCTCCTGCTAATCCACTGCCCACCATGTTGCATGCAACCTCCTGTTGCATCTCAGCTGGGGCTTTAACGCCATAAACCAGAAATACCTCATTAAAGGCAGAAATATTTAGGAAAATCCTATCAGCACCCTGACTGTGTCATGGCTAGAACCAGGGATACAGCCAGCAAAAAAAACCAAAACCCAAACAACAAAAACAACTCTCCCCACCAAAATAACTCTGATTCTTTCTCTCACCTTTCCTTTGTTTTCCTCCCTAAAGGATGCTGGGTTTTTTTCTAGGTTTCTGTAGGTTCCCCACTGCCCCACACAGCCAGAGGAAAGAGATTCTCCACGTTGTTGCCAGACAACCTTATTCACAACCTGAATTTGCTTTGCTTCTTCCCGAGGTGAAATGCAGATTCTCATCACTGCTATTATCTGTGTGCTTCTTTTGAGTAGGAAAAAAAGCCAATACCAAATGTTATTAAATCCATGGGATACCAGCAGTTACCTTCATGTTTTCCATTCTGTGGGGTGTTTGTACTTCCCTTCTCACAGCCCCCACTGAAAACCCAACCCTCCCCCCACAAAGACCCAACCCATCACACATTTGGCTGCTGGCAATAATTATTTTGGAGTCCCACAGCTGCAACTGAGCAGAACCACCGTGAGTTCTGTGAGCAGCTTAATTTGGTCATCTGGATAATCTATTTGTTTTCTTAGTGTTAGGTAGTTTAGATTGATTTTGCTATTATTTTCAGCTCCACAGGAAAGAAAATTGGTAAATAGCTTCTTTTTGAAAAAAAAAAATTGTAACAATCACTAACTGTCAACAGAGCATCAGATAAATCAAACAGCAGCAGCAGCAGAGATCGCTGTGGGAGGGAGAAGACCACGAGCTCCACGGGCACTGTCAGGTCAGGCTTGGGCAGGGCTGGTGCTCCATGAACACAGCAAAAGTCAGGCAGCCCTCCCACTTCTGGCCCCACGCAGCCATGGAAATGCAATTTTTCCTCTGAGGAAAGAGGCACTCTGGGCCCACAAGGCTGCAGCATGATGTGGGAGGGTGCAGGCACACACGAGACACAGCTCTGAGCCTGACCTTCCCCTGCACAGCTCAAAAGCTGCCGGGTCAAAAGCTGTACCCAGGCATGCAGCAAACCCTCTGCCACCTGCCCTGCTGGACATCACTGCTGTACCACCCTGTGTCCCCTCAGCAACACGTCCTGAGCACCAAAATTAAATTAAACCATCCCAAGCCTGCAGCTCCAGACCTGAAATACAGCCAGAGCCATCTTTTCTGTTTCAGAAGTCCCTCGTTATATTGGCTCTTCTTACCTTAAACCTCTTGCTCCTCCTCCTCCTTACCACCAAAGTCTTGGGCAAATCTTTAGCAGCACATCCACGTCGCCAAACCCTTCTGCAGAATCATCCTGCCTGCCCCAGCCCCTAACCAGTAATACCATAGAGCACCCCTCAAAGTTCACCTCAAACCATAAAACAAAACCTTCTCTCCCAACTCCACCATCAGCCCTCTCCTGCTGGGCTTTTCCTCTTTCAGCTCTCCCTCGAAACAGCTGTGGCAGGCAGGGCTGGCTGGGCTGGGCTGGGCTGGTGATGAGCAGCTCTGTTGTGTGTGGACACCAATTCCTCTGAGATGAGGCACTCCATAGGAATGGAGGGTGGGCAATCAAATACCACCTCTTTCCCCCCTTCAAATTTGAGATTTCAGGAAGTCAGGGAGAAGTTGCTGCCCCTTTAGGAAGCACTGTTCATATAGCAGCCCTACAGGACTTGATCTCCTCTGCAAAGTGTTCAGGGCCTGAGAAAATGGCCTCAAGTTATGGCAGGGGAGGATTGCACTGAATATTAGGAAAAATTTCTTCATGGAGAGGGTTGTCAAACATCAGAACAGTGAAGTGGTGGAGTCACCATCCCTGGAAGTGTTGAAAAGATGTGTGGATGTGGCACCTGGGGACATGGTTTAGGTGTGAGCATGGCGGTGGTGCCGAGTTGGACTTGATGATCTTAAAGACCTTTTCCAACCTTAACAATTCTGTGATTATTCTGGGATCTGCAGGTGACATAAACCAAAGCTCCTCCTGCTGCTTGCTCCCAGCATTAAAATCATGTGGTTTCTGGGACATAGTCCTAGCAACAACAGTTCCTAATTTGTGACATTTCAAAGCTATCTGCCATCCTATCCTTAATCCACCCTCCATTTCCCCCACCCAATCTGCCCATTCTGTGGCTCAGAAAATCACACATCCCTCCACAAACTGCAGCACAGCTGCACCAAGGGCAACACTCTTCATTTCCAGAGAGATCATACCAAGTCTTTAGCAAGGCCAAATACTTTAAATAAACACTTGAAGACGTGTTCACATTCTGGGAATTCTTCAACATTAACAGATGGATTGGTAGATGCAGTGGATTAGTTTGGGTACAGTGTAATCCAATGTGATACCCAAATGATTCAAGCAAGGGAACCACATGAAATGCCCTGCTTGAAGAAAAATTATACGTTTTCTTGTCAAGGGCATCAAGATGTTCTGCTACTGACCCTCCTCCTGCATACACTTCCCAGAAAAATATGCCCTGCTACCATCCGTGGCCAGATGGCCACAGGTTTCTCTAAGTGAGCAGCACAATTCCCACACAGCCTGGATTACAATGACTCCAGGGAAGACTCCAGTGGAGAATTTCCAGTCAGGCCAGTTCAGGACCGGCGGCACAGCCAGTTTTGTCCAAGCAGAGATTTGGACACCTGGCAGGGAGGAGAAGCAGCAAACACTGAGGCTTAATTTTATGCCCAGTCAGGCCTTCACACCTTCTCACTCAGCTCCATAAATTAGGCTTCCCTTTTCCTAAATATTTGCTTGGAACAGCTCCTGACTTTATCCTGGAAGCTGAAAGATAAACTCTGAGGTTCCTGTATCAGGAGCTGCCTGTGCTGCACCAGCCCAGCTGTCTGAAGGAATCCTCCCTCTGCCCAGGCAGACCTTTGCAGAGCTGTCTGTCCTTGGATGCCAGCCTGTCACCCTTTGTGCACCGTCTCCTTTCCCTGGCAGAGCAAGAGAAGTGCTGCAGAAACGGCAGGGCTGGGGCTGCTGTAACCCCCCTGCAGAGGGGAACGATGGCATAGTGGCAGCCAGGTGACCACTGGTGACTTTGGCCCCTTTCTTCCTTGGCATAAGGGTCATCCTCTGGCTCAGGGCTGACCCTGACACCTCAATTTTCCTCTTTCCCGGACTCTTCTCCAAGCCTTCCCCTTACTGAGTGGTTCCTCGAGTGTTTTGTGCGTGGGGGTGGGATTTGCTTCGCCCAAATACCTGCGTGGTTTTTCCACCTGGAGCACCATCAGCATCCTTGCTTTTCCCTTGGTACTGTGTCTTTTTTGTAGCATTTATCTCTCGTGGGAGAACAACTAATGGGTGTGATGATCAGACAGTCTGATAAAGGAAAAATGACACGTACTACACCAGAAAGGGAAATGAAAGGGTTTTTTCATGCCTCTGTGTTCATTAATAGGCTTTAGTTGGCTGGATCAGCCCCATCTGGGACCCCACAACGTCAGCCATCAGTTTAAGAGCTACACTTAAACAGCTCTGACATGGTTTCTAGCTTTGTCTTCAACTATTCCTGACTTAACTGGCAACATCTTCCTTTTCCTGACGGTGACACAGGCTCACCTTTTTCGATGTGGTGAGGTTGCACCCTGGCTGGGCAGGGTACTACTGTCACAGTGGTCACCCTCTGTTCCCAGCTTGGTTTTCCTTTCCTTGGCTTTCCTCTCCTGCTAGACTTCCCCGGACTCAAAGATGAGAAAGGGAGGGTGAAAGGAGAAAAACCTGCCCCGTGCTCAGACTGCTGCTGCATAAACAGCAAAGGCTGTTGGTAGTTTGCAGCAGGCAAATCCAGAAATTAAGGAAATAAGTCACCTTGCAGGAGGGGAATAAAATGAACCACAGTTCCTGCTGTCCCTTGCACAGCCCGTCAGAGAGATGGAGGGGATGAGACCCCAGAGGTCCGGTGCTTGGCTGTGAGCAGATGATGATCTTGTGGAGAGCTGCATTTCCAAGGTGCAGCTCAGCTCTGGTGAAAGCCTCTGGCAACCTCCTACTGCTTCGCACAGCCTGCATGGAGAGATCCAGGAACACCAGGCTCTCTGCTGATGTGACTTGATGGACTTGTCAAACACATTTCTGCAAGGTTGCCATGTTTTTATGTGGTGTGGAACCGTGGGCTCTTCCTGCGTTTGACACAGCTTAAATGCCTTGAGTTGCTTAGAGTGGAAAGCTGACCTTTCGTGTGCTGGTGCTGCCCCACGTCACGTTGAGGCAGGAGCTGTGCAGGCAGCACATGCCGAGCTTGGGAAGGGAGCAGTTTGCCATGGTGGGGCTGTGCTGGGAGTCCTGGCTTGGGAAAGTGTGGGACACACTGTCCTGGTGGCACTGCCAGCTCTGGGAGGCTGGGAGCATCTCTGGGGCTTGCACAGGAAACATGTGGGATCCCCAGCTTAACGTGGGGTCAGATCCCTCTTTCAGGGAATTTCTTTCTCCCTTCCTACAAGGGCTCCCCGGTTTAAAGACTTGGTTTAAGAAGTTCACTTTCTTTCAGCCCATCTTCACAAGAGTCCCTCTTGGAGCAATTTAAACTTTTTTCCCCTTAAGTAAAGGTTTGGCTGACAGCAGCTGCTCCACTGTCAGTGCTGACAAGGGAAGGAGTGCGGAGCCAAACACGAAGGAGGAGCAGGAGGAGCAGCAACGGAGAGCAGCAGCCTTGCAGTGGCTTGTGAGCTTTGGCATCAGCCAAACTGCAAACGGGGACATGTGAAAAGCAGGGTCAGGGCAAAGTCAAGAGCACAGAAGCTGCTGAACAACTCAGCTCTGTCTGGTTGCTCAGCGCTGCTGGTGCTGTTGTGAGGATATTTCAAGCTGTTATCAGTCCCTGATCCATGCAAGTCTGGCTGCAGCAGTGGAAATGGGATGGGAGCAGGGTTTTCCAAGATGTGGGGCATAGATTCTGACTGCTGCCCTCAGAAGTTGGTGGTGCTGGGGTCCCCCGTGCCTGTGGCTGAGGTCAGAGCCTGGCCAAGCCCCTCTATGGGCCATGAGTCAGACGATCTGTGCTGCACTGCATCTCTCACTCTCACAGATGTGACGAGCATGCACGGGCTGAGCACAGAATCGGGGTCTCAGCCATGCCCACAGCCCACGTGGGACAGAACAGAGCTCTGCTTGCCAGGGAGCACAGGAGGACTCTGCTGGGCACTTGTGGGGTCCATCCTCACCACACCAGCAGAGCTTGTGAACTACTGAGGGATATTCCCCCTGTTCCCAGGGGCAGGAATTGTTAACTGGGGATGGGCACTGGCCTTCAGGAAGATGAAGTCGCTTTATTCTGGATACTCCTTTCCCATCACATCCTTCTGGCTGGTCCCAGCCAGAGTCCATCTGTGGCTTTGCTAAAGCTCAGTGGAAAAGAGAAGAGGTGGAGGAGGCGTGGGTGCTCCCTGGACAGCAGCACAGGCGCTGGGGGCTCTGGGAACCCACTCCTGCTCCCGTCCAAGGCTAATCCTGCCTCTTGGACTCAGTGCAAAGAGCCTCAGCCATCGGGTACATTAACAAGTGGGCTTTAATGGTCCCCAGCAGGCAGCCCTGGCCATGCCAGGCTTCCCACAGCACGGCTGGGAAGATCAAAGCTGTCATGCGTGAGTGCCAGCCTGACTGACGGGGACATGGGGAACAAATGCGATTAAGCAGGAGGGATAAGGCTCTGCCCAGCACCTTCCCTGGCAGCAGCAGGAGTTTGGAGAACAGCTGGTGTTGATGCCCTGTCCTGGGTTGGGAGGATGAGGAGGATGAGGAGGAGGAGCTGATCCCCTGCCCAGTTTCACACAGTGCTACGTGGGAGTCACTCAGCCGCCGGCCCTGCTGTTCCCAGCCCTTCCCTCTGCTCTGAGAGCTCAGGAACAGGGTCTCCTCCTCCGCCAGACCCTCCCTGGGTGATGTGGAGGCACCTGGGCTCACACCGTGCTCAGGCCTCAGCAAACCCCTCCTCAGGAGCCCGAGAGGGGGACGGGGAATTCCCCCGTGCTGATCCCACTCCTGATGCTGACTTTGTAAGGCTTACCGTGAATTAATTGCGCATTATTAGCATCCATTATTCATTCCTGTGATGCGTACATACATTTGCGGTGCTGGATAATAAGGGAATTATGCCAAACAATTAAATAGCCCTCCACAGAGGAACAGCCTTGAGAGAAGGGGCTGTATCACAAAAAAGGGGGGATTTAGTGGGGGCTGGCACCAAACTGGGTGGGGAAAGGAGGCAACAGACCTTGCAGGAGGAAAGCCAGGGCAGAAGGCAAGAAACCAGCAGAGATGTGTGAATTACAGCTGGCTGAACAGACTACTTTTCATGTGAGTGGCTGAACCCAAAGAAAGCAGAGGGAGTTTGGGTCAACCACTTTGGCAAAACTAAGTTAGGCCTAAGTGGTTCCTTCAACAGGAAGAGAAAAATGTCCTTTATCATCTACTCTGGTTTTTAATGTTAGGCTAAACAAAATTTGCCCCAGTGTTGAAAGTTTAAAAAAGGCCATTTCAAAACATTTCAGCTTGATGTCAAAACAAATCCTGCATACTTTTGGCTGAAGCTGTTTGTGAAATTAGACACAAACTTGCGCACAGGTTGGGTCTACTTGAACAAGGAATATTTTCATCAGTTTAGCATATTTGTTTTGATTATTTATGGCATGGAGGGGAGAGGAAGGAATCTCCCAGTGCTCAGGGGAGAAGAGCAGGTCAACCAGCACAGCTCAGAGCTGCAGTGTGTGTGTGAAACATCAGAGCTGCAGCAAAGCTGCAGGAGAGGGGAAGCTCAGGTCTTCAGAATCCATCTCAATTGACAGAGATAATTACAGGTGCCATGTTCCCAATTTCTTCTTCTGAGGACTCTCTCCTTTAATAAACTCATTCTAACAAATTGATCACAGCCTCTCTGGTACTCAGCACATATCAAAGCCATTTTTAAGATTGAAGAGAACACTTTGGGTGAAAAATAGGAGCCAGTGCCAGACTTCGTAGAGATCTAAATCTACCTCAGCTGTAATACAACTGAATTAACTTGCTGTCTTCACATGCCCACTGCTTAATACGTTCATGGATGTCTGAGGTGATGAGGTGTGGTCAGTGCTGAAGCCAGGGTCCAAAAAGACTCCTGGAACTTGCTCGTGGTGTTCTCTGGAGGTTGCACCCCAGCTGGGGAGACCAGGTGAGGATCACACTGCAGTTTCCCAACACAGCTTGGACACCCCTGTGCTGTTTTGGGCTGACTTCAGAGATCCAGACAATCACAGAAAGTTCTGGGTTGGAAAGGACGTTGTTCCACCCCCCTGCCGTGGGCAGGGACACATTCCACTATCCCAGGTTTCTCCAAGCCCTGTCCAACCTGGCCTTGGACACTTCCAGGGGTCCAGGGGCAGCCACAGCTTCTCTGGGCAACCTGTGCCAGGGCCTCCCCACCCCTGCCCAGCAGAACAAGTGCATTCATAGAAACAATATAAATAATATAAATAATAAAAATACATTCATAAATTCTGGAGGAGTTTGAGCAGACGATTGCTGGCTTGGGTCTAGGTTACTTCTCTTAGTTGTTTCCTGTTCTTTTTTCCTACATTCTCAGTGGAGTGTTCATACCAGCATGATTCTAGTGACATAACTTAACAAAGAGTAACTTTTTCACAGGAGCATCCAGTGTACTGAAGACCTTGTCTTCCAAACCAGTATAATTAAACCAACTCCCCCAAAAATCAACAAGTGATTTAAATCCAGGCTTTTAAGTGCATTTCATTAAACACACGCAAATACCATGAGGATGCTGTGATTCCCTTTGTTAAATTAGTCTGAGGAAAACATCATCATTAACTCTCATAACTCCAAAATAAATACTTCTTAACCAAAAATGAGAGCTCCTACACTGGCATTGTTCACCTGAATAAGCTGCCAGTCCAGGGGACTGGTGCAGCCACGTGGAGGTGCTTTGCTCTCCACAATGATCCATTCAGCTGTCCAAAATCTTCCACAGTCCTGGAAGCAGAAATACAGGGATAGGCTTTGTCCTGGCGTCCAGTTAGACCAGTTCTCAGTCTCAGGTGGGCTTCCCTTGCTCTGTAAGGAAAGCAGGGGGTGAGAAAATGCTTTGCTTTCCTCAGGGAGGCTGGGAAGGAGCAGCTGAGGTTGGCATGAAGATTAACACATCCCAAGGGAGAGCAAGATGTCCAGGGCTCAGAACAGCACATTCGTTCTCTGCAGCTACAGCTGGGAATTGCCACAGTGGCTGTGGGGAGTTCTAAGTCACTGCTCCACAAGATTCAGGAGCTTTTTGCAGCTGCTGAAATTCCCAGAGTGACGAGGGCTGAATCAGAGATCCCAACCCTCCCCTTCCTGTCCCTGGTGCTCTCCCACACCTGCATCTCTCACATCCCCTTTCTAGCCAGGAAAGGCTTTGCACAGAAAGCTGCATCACTTCTATGCAGCACAGAGCTGCAGCCAAGACAGACACCTGCACAAAGCCTCTTCTGGGCACCCCTTGTGCCAACTTCCAGCATCTAAAGCGCCTCCTCCTGCTCCTGGGTGACAGCATTGGCACTCTCAGGGCTTCAGAGTGAGCCCCTGGACAGGGAATGGCTGCTCTGTGTCCCTCCTCTGCACTCCTTGGTCAGCAGGACACAGGTCCTGGCTGAATATTTTTCCTTTCAGACGTGGGGGAAGCGCTCCAGGAGCTTTCCCTGGTGTGCTCTGCTGGGTGCCTAAAGTGATGCTCCAGCCCCTCGGTGTCTTTCTTGCCCAAAACTGACCCCAGCACTTCAGGAGTGGCCTCACCAGTGCCCAGTCAGGGGGACGGTCACTGCCCTGGTCCTGCTGGCCACACCATGGCTGGGACAGGCCAGGTGCCGTTGGCCTCTTGCCCACCTGGGCACACCTGGCTCATGCTCAGCTCTGTTGGCCAGCACCCCCATTGCCTTTTCCCCCAGGCACTTTCCAGCCCCTCTGCCCCAGCCTGGAGCTGCAGGGGTTGTTGTGACCC
Source organism: Melanocharis versteri (assembly GCA_013397845.1). Lineage (NCBI taxonomy): Eukaryota > Metazoa > Chordata > Aves > Passeriformes > Melanocharitidae > Melanocharis > Melanocharis versteri. Next base: position 384,273 of record VZTG01009685.1, on the reverse strand, counting down.
AGGGGCAGGACCTGGCACTTGGCCTGGTTGACCCTCATACAACTGGCCTGAGCCCATGGGCCCAGCCTGTCCAGATCCCTCTGCAGAGCTTCCTGCCCTGCAGCCAACAGGGCCTTATCCAAAAGCAGCTTCTTGGGGCACCCCACTGCGAGCTCAGGCCTTTGTGAGAGCAGCAGTGACATTTTGCAGGGCTGGGAATGCAGAAATGAGCTGCTGGCAGACTGCTCGTGCCCAAAGGGACTTTGCAAAGAGCTGGGTGGGTGGGTGGCTGGCAGCCTGGGAAAGGAGCCATTCAAAAGCAGAGGGAAAGACTTTTTTTTTCCAGTTCAGGTGTGGTTTCCATGGTTCATAAGCATTTTTTTTTCAGCCTCAAAGAGGTGGAAAATTTCAAATGGAAAAATAAGCCCTGAAATGGACCAAAGAAGAACATTTGAGCTGCTGAAACACTGCCATGCTAATTTTTGTGTTTCGTTTCACTGTTGATCATTTAAATGTCATGCATTTTGAGCTACGAGCGGAGATAAATTTATGGGAAAAACATTGATCAGGATTGACTGACTGCTGCCAGCAACCCCCTGCACCCATCCCTGAGGGACAGGACTGGGCTGACAGGGGAGGAAACTCCCTGAGAGACAGCCAGCTCACGGCTCTGCTGAGGGCAGGCAGGCAGGACACCCAGCTGGGCCATCTCCCCTCCAACCTTGCTGTACTTTTCATTTCTGCCTGGGGCTGGGGGCCGGGGGGAGCTTAACTTTGCTGCTTTAAACACACGCAGGCTGCTGTGCACTGAGAACATTGCTGTGGTCATTGAAAGCAACCACAGCACTGGCTCCCAGCATCAGCACCGTGCAGAGGGACAAGGGGACAGCTGGCAGCCCTCCAGGGGCTCCAAGACTTCCCTGGAGAGGGGACAATCAGCCTGTTCGGACCGAGGTGAAGACTCCAGACCAGACTCCAGGTAAGGAGTCCAGCACACTCTGGAGACAAGGGAAAGGTCAAACCATCTGTCCCTGAAACTTAAATAATCGGTGCAAGACCCTCAGCTGGAGGAAAAGCACATTATTGCTCTCTAGAACTCCCTGAAAGGAGATTGTAGTGAGGGGAGTGTCAGTCTCTTCTCCCAGGTAACAAGTGACAAGGCAAGAGAAAACAGCCTCAAGTTGTGCCAGGGCAGGTTTAGATTGGATATTAGGGAAAATTCTTCAACTGAAAGGGTTTTAAAGCACTGGAACAGGCTGCCCAGGGCAGTGGTGGAGTCATCACCCTTGGAAGTGCTCAAAAAATCCGTGGATGTGGCACTTGAGGACACGGTGAGTATGGTGGTGGTGCTGGGTTGGAAGCTGACAGCAAGAAAGGTCAAATCTGTTACATCAACTTCTATTTTAGCCGAAAAAGTATTTGCTTTTAGCATTGAAAAAAAAAAAAGCTTCTCCTGGGGTTACTATTTTTGTGGCATTTATGGTTAAAACGGACCCCCGCTGTCTCGCTTTTCAGGAATATTTTTGGATTTGTTGGTGCTCCTGGGGTGTCCAAAGCTAAAAATACTATTTGAATTTTTGTTGTTCCTGCTTCCAGAAATAAACCAAACGCAAATCCCCAAACGGAATCTCGTTAGGGGTTGTTTAAAGGTCAGTTTAAAGAGTCCTTACGAGGTGGATTATTGTGTTAAGGACTCCTGGCCTGGAGCTTGGCATGGGTTTGGAGAGGCACAAGTGCCCAGCAGAGCAGAGAGCGCTGGAGCTGCAGTGAGAGAAAATAACAAAATAACTTAAAAACCTCAGAGCTGCTGGGGTCCCTCTGGGGTGCTGTCACGCTGGCATTTGGGATCAGGATGAGCACACGGAGAGGGAGCTGGGACAGGGAGGGAAGGGAGGAAACGCTGCAGCCAAGCTGCAGAAACCGTGGTGGGACACGGACTGTGCCCAGAAACTCACTCGGATGAATCCCGAGCACTGAGTTTACAGCCTTGAAACCGGCATCGTGGGGGAAAAGGTTGGGCTATTTTTTGTTTGTTTGCTCATTTCCTGAAGTGGCAGCTCGGATTAGAGCTGACACCAGGAGGATAAGCACTGAATCCCGGGCTAAATATTTCATTTCCACAGATGCTGACATCAATTTGGTTACAAAGACACTCTTTTGCTTTTTTGTTTTTGCTTTGTTTTGTTTTGCTTGCAGGCTTTCATTTAGGGCTATTTGTTTATTCTTTTACACAACCTTCTGCTAAATTTTGGGGCAGACAAGGGAATATATAACTGAGCTCAAAAAAATCAGCTTGGAAGCGAAATGAGGTATGTTACAAGGGAAAAAAAAAAGCTGAAGGAGTAAAACCACGTTACCTCGCCTTTCTTACAGTTTTCATGTGGTTCATGCAAAGATCAAGGAGAAGAACTGATGGTGAAGAAGAGATTTTGCTCCAGTAGCCGCAGAGATGGGGTTCAGATTCGGGCAGAAGGGAGTGGGTCATGGTGGGTCTCTCAGCTCGCTGTTCAGGCATCCCTGATGTCAGAGAGCCCACCCGGGACACGCTGGGCTCCAGCAATCCCAAAGATGATCCTCTGCCCCACAGAGGTGATGCTGCTGCTGGGACAGCAAGCAAAGGGCAGCTAAAGAAAGGAAGAATGCTGAGGAGCCTCAGCTCCCTTTTGTTACATTCCACAGGATCGCTCGGAGCCTTCACAAGGGAAATTATGTTTATGCTTCAGTGCAGTGAGCAAAAAGCATCTCATTTCCCTGCTCTGCCATTCAGGCTAAATCCATCTCTCCCTGACACTGGTCCATTTGGAATTCATCCACTGAACTTATTCTGGATTTCCGCAGCGGCATCTGGGAGCGGAGCACGGAACCTCATTTATTTATTTATCAAGGCTTCTGTGGGTTTGGGATTTGTTCCTGCAGGAGGAAACTTCCTGCTCGTGGTTTATGCTCGGCTGGGGAGGCCTCGCTGCCCCATCCAGGGGAACAGAGCCAAGGAGCAGTGACAGGGCTGTCCCCTCCCGTGGCACTGCCATCCTCCCGTGGCACTGCCAGCTTCCAGAGCCCTTCCCAGGGTCTTTCCTGGCTGGGCTGCCTCTGACGTCGGCGCTGGTGCCGAGGCGAGGGAGACACGGAGGGATGAAAATAGCACAGCTGCTATCAGCTCGGAATTCTGCTTCCATTTAAACGCCTTTGTCAGGAGAACGAGAGCACAAACCTTCGCTCTGAGCAGCTCTTCTCCCTCCTGGCTGCAGAAATCTCAGTGCCAGGAATAACAGAGTCCAAGAGAGGCCACAGAGGCACTGTTTGGCTCCTAGGAATGCTCCAGAATTCTTTCCAAGCACAACCCAGTGCTGGTGGCTCAATCTGAAGGTTTCACTGGACAGCAGTGAGATAAAAGAGGCCAACCCCATCCTTCTGCCCCAATTATTTTTGGGGTGAGGACCAGCCCACACAAGGAGAAATCTCACTGGCCTCCTGTGGTCAAAAGACAGTCTCAGAGTCTGAATGTCTGAGTCTCTGAGTTCCAGTTTCACCTTCTTTTTGGGGCAGGTGGCTCCCTCTCTCTTCTCCTCCCCTCACTTAGGAAAACAGCCATAAATGGTCCTTCCTACTTTGCAAAAAGTGTCATCTCCGAATGCAGTTTTCTCTGCTTTTGTGCAAGCTGGGATCTTACCAGACTGGCCTTTAGGAGCTGGCACATGTAGGTCTTGGTGCTCCACAGCTTGGGCACATCCAGGAGAACACCCCAGCTGCACATTGCTCTAGACCACGAGAGTGCCCCCAGTGTCTCCTCCTCATCCCAGCTCTGCCCTCCTGCCTTTCCACGTTACACACACCAAATTCCCACAGAAACCAGGGTGATCCTAGCTCGGGGTCTGGTCCCTTCTCTCCCTGTGGTTTCTGGAAAATCCCTTTGCCACCCTCGCCTGTTTTCAAGAAGGTGACCTGATAATGCTGCTGACCTTTCCTTCTGTGCTTCCATTTGGGCGCTTGAAGCGGGGAAAAATAAAAATCCAGAGTTTTTAGGCAAGGATGGTTTGCTTCTCTCTGCTCCTGAGTTTTCCTTCAGGAAGGCAGGCTGGAAACCCTCATGCCCTTTAGTTTAGAGTTTGCCTCAGCAAGGCCTCGTTTTACAGCACTTTGAATTGAGATGTTAAAAAAAAATCCCTTCCCTGCCAGTCCAAGCACATTTCCATTAGATATCTCCCTCCTGCTCTGGAGACTATAGGAAAATGAGAGCTGCGTGTATCATAATCTCTCCCCCACACCACACTGAATGTGGTTTCTTCCTCCAGCTCTTCCCACTGGTTTTTTTGGCAGCACCACCCCGAACACATCTGCACCCCCAAAGGGAGCCAGGCCAGGGAGCCTCCAGCTGAGACACCCATCCCAGTGGAAATTGCTGCTCACAACTGCTGCATGACTGTGTGACTGGGCAGCTGTCCTCAGGAGGACCTGGGCACCAACCCTGCAGCTCAGATCACACCTTCAGCAGCACAGGAGGCGCCTTTTGGGCTTCTCAGTGAGGGCAACCTGCTTCAAGGACTCGGATCTCAAACTCTGGCTCTTGATTCAAGCCAAATCCCAGCTCTTTGGGAAGCTTGTGCAGCAACAGAAACCTCTGGCCTCACCCAGCCTGCACCAAGCCTGAATTAGGGTCTGCTGAGCAGCAGCAGAGAGGGGAGAGCGGGGACTGGGTTCAGTATNTAGAGTTATCTACTAAAGAACTGCAGGATTACAAATACATGAAAAATATAAAAGCTAAAAACCTAAGGCATCATGGACACCCACTACAGTCCCCAGCTCACACGGGCTGTGCTGACAGAACTCAGCCGAGGAGCGGGAGTGGGGAGAGACACACCTGGACCTGGTTCTGGACCTGGTTCTGGACGTGGTTCTGGACATGGCCCCTGTGCTCAGCCAGGGGAGCCTCAGACACACAGCCACCCCCTGCCACAGCTCCCTCTGGGCTCAGGATTTGGGGGGATGAGCTCCTGTACCCCACGTGGGAGGGAAGCTCTGCCTGTGAGGGAGCTGGGAGAAGCACAGGCAATGGGTGAGGATAAAGCATCCCAACAACAGGCAGTGCCTTCACAGGGCCTCGGCTCCAACACCTCCAGGCTTCCTCAACTGTCCCCTCTCTCCTCTCCTCACCTCCTCAACTCTGCTTCCCTGCACCCCCCACCAGGATCAGAAGATATTTTCCTTCCTCCTTCCCCTCTTTCTGGCGGCAAATCTTGCTGAATTCACGGAAAAAAAAAAGAAAAAACCGCAAAAGTTGAGAACATTTCACGTGCAGCTGCCCATCTCTGGAGGCCACCGGAGCGAGAGCAGGAGCTGCATCAACAGCTGCTCTGTGGCAGAGCCCCTGGGACCCCTCGTCCCCTTCCCCGGGGATGGGGCTGCTCTGCTGACGTGCTTGGCCGGCCATGAGAAGCTTCATGAGAGGCTTCCTGCAGGCCCTGGCCATGGTGGAGGCAGCTCGCCCCTCACTCGCCCTGCTCCGTGCCTCTGAGGAGGGGCTCGCCTCCTCCGAGCCCTCCCAGAGCCATCCCCGGGCCCCAGATGGCGGCGGCCCAGCCCCGCGGCAGCCCGGCAGCCTGGCCTGGGAGGGGGATTCAGGATGGAGAGCCCGGGGTTTTGTCTAATTGATGTGCTGCAGCTGCTTCCTGGTGAGGAGCTGTGCGATGCCTGCCCTCCTCCGCGGAGTTTGTCGGGAATTGCTGTCACACTTCCCTCAGGAGGGGCTTTCCGGGTCCTTTTGCCCTCCTGTGGCTCGCTGCGGCCCGGGCTCTCGCTTGGCTGGTCTCCCTGCGCTCTGCAAACCCCTCTGACGCGATTTTCCAGGTTTTTGCCAGCCCTGCTCCCTGCTGGCACCACCTGGATGGATTTCAGCGAGGCTCTGGGCCGCAGCTCTCCGCCGAAAAGGAAGGGGGGACACATCACCTTGTCAGCAGCCTGGGCCAGGCACAAGCACAAGGAGCACTCAGCCGCTTAAAAGATGATTTCAGCAGATGGAAGTGATTCTGCCCAGCTGCCCGTCACTGCTGACCACAGCTCTCTGTGAAGCAGAGCTGACAGCGTAAATTTTGGGTGGGAACAGCAACATTTGCTCATCGTGGCAGTCGATGCTTTTCTTGCGGTGGTGCTGGTGCCTCAGTGGCCCTGAATCCCGACCCCACCACACAGCTGCTCCCTGCTGGGTGCTGACAAAGTAGAGCTGGCACCAGGAGCAGGAATAGTCTGGCTGGAATTGCAGCCTGGCCCCACCACCACGCTCAAGACTCTTCCCCAGACCCTATTTGTGCATGAAGAAATCTCCACTCTGATGCTTTTCGCATGTTGGAGGCCTTAGATTGTTCCCTTTCGCTGTTCACTCAAGAAATCCAAGTGGGATTTTCCCTTTCCAGGCACAAGAAGCATCTTGCTGACAGGGGCAGCTCCGTGGGTGTGATAATTGCTGCCCACATCTGCCTGAGGACTGTAAACCATGCAGGGCTGGGACGGGGGTGTGGAGAAGGCTGCTGTGGCAGTCCTTCAGCTGCCCTCTCCAAAAAGCAGGCCTCTCCCTGGAAAAGCACCCCCCGGTGCAGAAAAGGGCTGCTCTGAGTGGCAATTCTTTCACCACACGAAAACAAGCTGCAAAAACAAGCAAACTCCTGACCAATCACCTCATTCAGTTAATCCCCACAGCTGTTGGACCAAAAGCAGCCAGGGGAGAGGAAAGCAGGATTATCATATCCCTTTGCAAAGGTTTGTTCCCTGTGCAGGAAAGACCCCTGCTTCCCTCCCTCTCCAGCTTTGGGGGATTTGCCCACACAGGTTTTATTTGGCGTTTCCCACCTCTCTCCCTCATTTCAAATCCCTGGGATTGCCACACCTTCTGCGCTGGAAACAAAGCCATAAAAGAAATTGGAAAAGAAAGGGAAAAGACAGCCCACTGATCCCCCAATTAGCACGGAGCACTTAAACAGCCAGAACTTTGCATTTTAATTGTAATCAGTCCAAACACTAAAAGCTGAAGTGACAAACCCCACAGCTAATTCCAGCTGATTAAATAAGTCCCCATCCCAACGCTTGTGTGTGTTTCTAGTTTAATTCTTGGCCTCTGGACACAGCCCCACTGATAAAGGCAGTGCTTTAATTTTACTCTCCTCCACCCAAATCAGTTTGCTTCACTGAATCCTATTCCAGAGCCATGTCTGCACATCTGAGCTCTTTCCCCTGGCCTGGACCACGTCCTTGGGGGTGCCAGGGGCATCCCCAGCACTGAAGCTCTGCCCATCTTTGAAGCTAACTTAGGTCTTCAGGTTCATTTTGTCAAATAATGAGTATGTCCAATTAGAGAGATCCCACTGCCGACCTGGGCCTGTGATTTGCTGGCTAACTGCCTTCACTACGGAAATTTTTTCCTTTTCTCTAATAGAACTTCTTCTGTTGCAATTCTGCCTCCCATCCTCTTACTGTGAAAATTAATTAGGAGCAAATTAAACGAGAAAGGAAATACATGGACCCAAGAAGAGCTCTCAAAAAAACCTCTGTGAAAAGCAGGACACGCTGCAGAGCGCAACAGACCCAAACCAAGCCACAAAATCAAACTTCCTGGGGACTGAGCTGCAGGTCCAGACGTGTGGAGCTCCACACACCAAGAGAGAAGATTCTCCAGAAGCAGCTGCCCCCAAAAGAGGCTTCTCTTTCCAGTATTCAGTGTTAGATCTTCTGAGATGGTCAGTCCACTCTTGCCACCCCCTGCACAATATAATGCCACCTTTAAACCCCTGTAAAAACCCTCCCACCAGATCAGATTGCTCAGAGCCCCATCCAGCCTGGCTGTGAACACTTCCACAACTTCTCTGGCCAACAAGATGTCAGGGGACATCACAGGTAAGAGCAGGATCCAGGTGTGAACCTCTAATTGTGAGACTGAACCTCTAATTGCGAGCCTCTAATTGTGAGACTGGCAGTTCTTTTTGAAGGTCCTGACTGAGAAAGCTGGGACAGGCACTGGGAAGAAAAAGAGCTGTGAAAACTGTGTGAGGCCAGCTCAGAGCCCTGGAACACGTTTATTAAATCAGACAGCAGAGCAGCAGGCAGCAGGTGTAAGTCTAATGTGACATTGCACAGGAAACTCCTCCTGAAGTGGAATCTGAGGGGCAGAATGGCTGGGACCCTGCTGCTTCCTGACAAAATGTTGCTTTGGGGTAATCATGACCCTGCACAGGAGGAGCTGGCTGTTGAAGGAGCCAGAGGACTGAGGCTTTGGTGCCCATTGTCCCCGTTGCTTCCGCACAGGAGCTGGAATGAAATGTCAAGTTGGTCTTTAGAGCTTAGAAGCAACAAGGTTCTGTGGCTGTGGCTGCTGGAGAGAGCTCACACAAGGGTTTTCTTTGCTTGTTGTTGCTTTGTAAATTAGTTCCTTTAATCAAAGTGCTCCTTACCGAAGAACAATTCTTGGAAGCAAAAGTACAAGTGGATGTGAGGGCTGTGCTCTCCCCTAGCACACACCCAGTCTGGTGCCGCAGCTGAGGGAGAAGCAGGTTCCTGCTCCTTGCCCCTCAGGAGGACAAGGGACGCCCAGTGTCACCTCAGGGCTGCCACTTCCCATCCTGCAGGTGCTCAGCACCCTCAGGAATAGGCCTGGCACAGTCAAACACGCGCTTCAAGCACACCTCCTTTCTGGATGTGGGATAGCTGGAACTCTTTTTGTTCAGGACGATGTGTGCAAGGATATCAAAGCCCCAAACTGTGGGCAGTGCTGAACTTTCATTTCCTCCCCTAAGTAGGGCTGTGCTCACGCAAACTATTTTTTGTTAGCCAAAGGGAAGAAGCAATTCTCACAGAAGGGTGGGAGATGAGGAGTGTACGGCTTTACACTGAATCCGATATTTCATACAGAAGGCTTAATTCTTTTTTTAGCCCCATAGGAAGAAAAGAAATGAAGAAACGAAGTAGTCTCACAGAAATGGGGCGGAAGGAAAAATCCTGATCCCAGCATGGGCTGTGCAGCTACTCACACTCAGCTCCCTCCTCTGCCCAAAGGGGGTGGAAACAGCAGGTCCCACATCTCTGGGGTGGGCAGGGCACACCAGGCTGCTCCACCCCTCCATTTCCATGCCTCTCCAGTTTCCAAGAGGGACAGACTGGTCCCAGGAGGCAGGGGCTGCATCCCCAGAGCGTGTTCTCCAGCAGCAGGAGGGAGTGGGTTTGACCCTGTGCCTGGGAAGGGATTGGGACATGGTAGGAGGCAGACAGGCTCCATACCCCCTCTGCTATTCCACCGGCTGCCTTTAGGGCCTTTTTGGCTGTGTTCAGGGAAATTCCTCACCTGTGGGGACATCATGAGACAGCCTCGTGCGCCGTATGGAAAAGGTCCTGGCCAGAGGAACTTGCTGATCGAGGAAGAAAGGAGAGCACCTGCACAGCTCTCCCTTTCTCCCTGCTGAGGGAGCAGGGTGCTCAGGAAAAGGCCCCATTTCCTGCTCAGATTTCTCCCTGCCCAGACCAGCTGCAGCCAGACCTGCCCAGCTCATGCAGTCACTCACACTTTCACCACGCGCACTGCAAAGTCACCACTTCCAGGGGACGACTCCTCAAGCTGCTCTGCCAAGGTCCCCAAAACGAGCTGTGATCTACAAAGAGCTGAGGAGCAACCCAGACACTTGGCAATATTGATCCCTCGGCTGCTGATCAGGCAGGAGGACAGGGGTCACAGCTGGGGTGAGGACATCAGGCGTCCTCTGGCCATCGAAGGGAACCTGCTCTGCTTGCTTCAGTCCCCTTCCTTCTCTCTTGCTCTGTATTTACAGCAATAAATCATTTAATTAATCAGCCTGAAAGGGGTAATAGAAACCCCAATGTAGGCAATGGATTTCCAGGGACAGAAACCCAAATCCTTTACTGGAGCTCACCATTCATTCGTCTCCATTAGCAAATGCCTTTGCCTGCCACTCCAGGGCCTGGCCCCCCAGCTGCAGTGCCTGCAGGAGTCGTGCAGGGCATTTAACAAAGTCCCATTTTCCACCAGCTCCCGAGCAAGAAGGCAACAGAGCTCAGCAGTTTCAATATTACCCTGTGCAAACCTGAACTCCGAAGTTCCGGGTGCCACGGAGCGCGTTTACCTCACCTGAGGATCACAGGAATGAGCTCATGGCTCAGCCCCTGCAGCTGAAATTCACAAGTTCTGAGTTCTCAAGAAGCTTTCACACCCCAGAGATACAAAAGAGCAAAGACAAATCTCCATGGGCAAATTTGGGGTGCGAGTACACCATGGTATTGAAAAAATTGACAGAACATTAAACCAAACTAAGGGGTTCAACCTACCAAGGACTCTGGCTCCTGTGACCTGCTCAGCTGCCACTGGTACCAAGTTCTTCCAGCTCCAGTCTTACTCCTATTTATTTATTTTCTAAGTACAGCTGATAACTGCATGTCCTTCATTCCATCCATGCTCTTAGGAGCCTTTTTCCCCCTCTCATTTTTATTTCTGCTCTGTGCTTTGCCTTTGTACAATGCATCCATCCTGTCTTCTCTGTTTGCCTTCTGGCTGAAACTCTTATCCAGCTGAGGTTTCCCCCTCCTAAGACTTTCCCATCCTCCTGGAAAGCTTACAGAAGTGCTGAGGCTGCAAGCTCTGTCCCTCCCAGGAAGATGCATGGAGCAGGTGGGCTTGCTGTCCTGGGACCGTGGGCTGCTCTCAGGTTAATTTGTGAAATTACCTTCAGACTCAGCAGCTGCTGGGGCTGTTAGTACTTCAAGGGAGAAGGAAAATGCTGATGGGAACAGCTGCCTCTATGATTTATAACCTGTACGAGAACATCTAGTTAGCTCTGGAGGGAGCTGCATATGGAAGGGGATTTTCTTGTCAATGACCTTCTTTAAGAAAAGGTACCAGGCACAGGTTTGAGGGGAAATTGCAAAAGACTCCCTCGGTGGTGAGAATTTCATCTTCCTTTTGCCTGTCTACACATCAATCCCCTCCCTGCCATAAGGAATGAGCATGAAGTGCTGGTCTGAAGGCATTTTCAGGGAAAGGATCCTCTTCTGTAAGACACAGTCCGCTCACCTCTGAGGTCTGTGAAGATGCTTTTCACTATCCCAGCACCTCAGCATGAACTGGGAACTTTGAGTAGTGGCAAGTAGGACAATGTGTGTGTAAATGTGCAGGGTGGTGAGGTGATGGTGAAACATCCTCTTCTGTTTGATCAGAATTTCCTACCTCCTCTTTTTGAACCATCACCAGAGCAGGAGCAAACTCTTCCTTCCAGCAGGAATCCTGGCACATTCCCCACCAAGACCACAAATGATTCTGCCATGCTCCAGTGGAATAGGATGTGCACCAGGGGATCTGCAGACCCGAACTCTACATTTCTGTTTTTCCTGTCTATGCCATCCTTGGTGGTTCTCTTGCTCTGCTCTTGCCCATCCTGAGGCACTCACGTGCTCCAGGAGTGTGGATCATCCTCACTGCCTCATAACATGAAGCCAGGTGGGAACTTCATCCAACAAAAACGTAAAAATGAGCAGCTCTGTACTTCTGTGCCACCCTTGCTTGTACTGCATTAATTACACTTTTCCCTTTGTCCAGCAAAGCTGGTCTGAAACTCCATGGTGAGAGAGTCCAAGAGGAGACTGTTGTGTTCTCCTATGGGGATTTGTGGGTGGACACATTTATGTTGCAGGGAAAGGGACCTCAGGAGGTTTTGGACTGGGTACAGAAAACTGCTAGACACAAATATTCAGTAATCATGAGTTATTTGCCTTTCTGCTTCTCCAGAATCTTGTTTTTGACTTGAAACCTATTACCTCAGTAATAATAATTTAATGACAGATTCCTTTAATTTATCTTCTGGTAGCAGGCTCCAGCAGTCGCATTTATGAGAGTTTGTCTCCATGACAGAAACTTACTTTTTGTTTTTAGATGCAAACACAGCCCTGGATATATTCCCATGAATATAAGAACATGTTGTTGTGGTTTTTTTTGAAGAAGGACTTAGAACCAGGCTCATGATTAATTCACCAAATTAAATTAAACCAGTTGGCAGCTCTGATTTAAAGTTGGCTCGTTTTCACCCATCTGACTTCAAAATGGCAGAATGGATTTTGCTCAAAGTTTAGAATTTAAAAAAAAAAAATTGTCTGGGGAAAAGGAACAGCAACTAGGAATAAAAGCATGAAATAATAATAGTATTTGTGTATCCTCCAGTGTTAAGCAGAAGAGCCACGTTGCCAGCAGGTGCACAGCAGGTGAGGGATGTCTTTGCCAGCCCACGGCGGTGTCCAGGTGCAGAACTGAAGTGCCCCAGCAGTTCCTGCCGCAGCAGGAGCGTGGGCAGTGCTGTTCAGCACAGCGCTGACCTCCTGCCCTGTCCTAAAAACAAGCTGCACCTGCAGCAGGTGCCTTCAAACCCAGAATTTGGCCAAGCCCAGCAGCAGCTCCCGCTGTGCTGGTGCAGCGCCCCGGGGAGGGTGCGTCTGTCTCCCCATGGCAACGGGGAGAGGGATCCAGCTGCAAATGTGCTCATCCTTCCCCAGCAAGCCCTCGGAGCGAGAGCGTGCCCAGCGCCAGGCTGTGGGCGGTGAGGACGGATCTCCCCGCGGGATCGCGGAGCGGTGCCTGGGCCCTTTCCAAGCTCCGAGCTCTGCATCGCGCCACCAAAACGCTGGATTTTCTGCACGCACCGAGCTCTCCCCTCAGGGCTGGTGCAGCACGGATTTTGGACGTGGCGGATGAAGAACGGGCTCGTGTCTGCCTTGTCTGCTGGTACTTCTTATTTCAGTGGCTTGCACTTTGTAATAATTCTTTCATGTTTACCTGACACCTCTCACCTCAGAGAGTGCTGGAGATGAGCTCTTCTGTTGTCCCACGAGTGCAAGGACGGGGGAAAGGGATGGGTGGAACTTTTTTCCACAGAGTATAGGATCCTGGCTGAAGTCAGACCCTTCCCTGACAAGGTATAATGAGCTTTAGGGAGCTCTTCTAAATCCTGGCCTAGGACTCGCCCTGTAAATACACAACACACAAATGAGAGTGGTGTTTCACGTATAGGCTACAGAGGTGAAGTTTTGATCCTAGAGCTGGGACAGTCATACAAAACCGCTGACACAAATCACATTTTTTAACCAGGAACTTCTCTGGAGACTCTTTTTCCAGCTACAGACCTTGCTACTATAATTTGTGCCTTCATTGTTGCGAGGCCAGGCTCCTTCACTGTGCTTAGTGTGGCGTTAAGACCTAAGCAAGCCCATTTACCCAGGCGGGTGCAGACCCTGACACAAAGCTTCTCAGCAATCTCTGTTGCTGGCTTGTTTGTCCCTGAGCACATTAACTTTGCATGAAGCAGGATTTTGGGGGATTTTGGCCACGTTTTGGAGGTATCAGTTTGGTGGAGAAGGGGCCTTCCTCCCTTCAGCAGACACACCCTGGGATGCTGAGTGTGTTTGGAGCCGCCTGCCCAAGCAGACCCTGGAGCTGTGGAAAAGCCCTGTCTTCTCACACAGCCTTTTAGTACGAGAAACAGAATATCAGAGCTGGCTTTTAGAAGGCAGTGTGGGCTCTCTCCGGGCTGTTTGTGACTGCACAGCTCTGTCTGGGGGGAAAAACCCACGAGTGGGATCAGAGGTGAAACCCTGCAGCTGATCCTGCGTTTCCCACGGGTGGCAGGAACACGTGGAACTGTTAATATTTAAACTGTTGACACAGTGCTCGTCAGAGGCAGCTGCTTCAGCACCACCCTCCTTTGGAGAAATCTATTTTCTGGGGGAAAGCTGCAGGATCCACACTGAGCTGCCAGCACAGAATGCCCAGGCTCCCCCAAACCAGGCACTGGGGCTGCAGCTGGGTCGAGTTGGCAGCTTCTGCTCTCCAGGCTGACAGTGGCTTGCAAGAGCTTTGCAGCACATCTCTGTCAGATGACGCTTCACAAGACAACTGGCTGGATAATGTTTGCTGTTTTGTTTTTCTTTCCCCCTTCAAAAATCTGCATTTTGTCAAAAAACTGTAAAAAAATGTCAAGTTGTGGTGATTCAAATGAAATGCTCTTCAGCTGCATTGAAATAACAGACTTTATTTCATTTTAGTATCAACCCTGCTCTCAATTTTTCTCTTTCTGAATTTCCATCCTTCTGCCTTTGCCTGCCTGAAATTAGACAATGAAAATGGTGTTGATACAGATAAAAACATAATTTATTCTTGAAGACAAAATGCTCCGGAGACATACCGACAAAAAATGAAATCTTTTAGACATCAAAGATTTCACATGCATTAAAGATATCACTTTGAAATTTCCAAATAACTTTTCCTTTCTTTTTAGAATCTCTACTCTCTCTCATATTGAAGAGGCCCCATATTTGCTTTAATGCATGATAGCTGGCAGAGCAATGCACTAAACTCTGCCTTGTTGCTACCTCCCAAATTTTTGGAGGTTGATCTGCAGTGGCATTTCCTGCAGATGGAGTTGGGAGAGTTTGGACTGACGTTATTCCATGCTGTTATACAAAGTGATCTCGAGGATTTCTTCTTTCCAGCCTCAAGAGAATTTCCAGGATAAACCAGTCTGAATATGCTTTAATGTTTTTACAAACTCTGCATGTCACTTTGGATATTATTATTGTGCAACTTAAATGCCCAAACCATTGAAAAGCCAGAGGAACTTGGATGCTTTAATCACTTAAGGACTTGTGGAAATGTGGAGCTCTATCGCTGTTTGAATATTCAATAAGTTCCTAGCATCATAAATGGTAATTAATAATTGCCTTTTGCTGTTTCTGTTGGGGAGCAAAGTCTCTTTGGGGGTTTTGGGGAGGATGAGACCCTCAAGAGTTCGGACATCCAAGACTGAGGAGCAGATGTCCAACTCCCATGCCAGGTTTCAAATAACTTCACCTTTAAGCAAACACAGAATCAGTGCTTCCTGCTGATCCCATATTTGCTTGAAGCTGAAGTTTCACAGGGAAGGAAGAGGCAGGAAGAGAGGGCAGGGATGCTCCCAGGGCTCCCCCACTGCTGGGGCTGCAGCTGCAGCCTCTGAGCTCGGCAGGGCTTTCAGAGACAAGAACTGTCCTAGTGGCTGGTGAGGAGAGAGAAAAGTTGAATTGGCGTATGTGAAGAAAAGAAGAAAATGGTTTTGTGTTATATATGGACTTCAGTGAAAGAAATTAAATCCAAAGACAGAAAAAAGGAACCTTCCTCCCCATTACCTGTGAAATATCATAGAGGTTTTTGCTGAGCAGGTGGTGACTTCAGCCAGTGTTGGAGAGGGAAACCAGGACTGCATTTCACATGTTGGGTGCTGAATGAAGTTCCTAGCACGATTTTTATCCCTGGCTTTTCATCCAGCAGCCACACTGATCCCACTGGCAGCAGGTCCCAGCTGGGAAGGCTCTGCACACCGGAATGCCCAGCTAGAGCATGTCAGGAATGGAAATATTCCTGTTTTCCTGCCTGAGGGTGGGGAAGGCAGCACCTCTCTGCTTCAGGGCTGCAAGGATGGCACCCCAGCATCCCTCCTGTAATTGTTTTGTATTTTTAACCCTTACATTTCTGCTCCCAGTGCAGAGCCACAGAGGTGAGGAGCAGACCGAGCTGGAGAGCAGAGCCTGGGTGGGGGATGGATTTTGGGCTGGTATCACCACTTTGCACCCCAGGGAAGTGGGGATTCAAGGCCAGCTCCCTCCTTTTACTGCCATCCTCACTGACCACAATGCCACCCCTGCCAGCATCCCCCATGTCCCCAGAGTCCCTCCATGGGTGGCACCTCAGCTCAACAGAGCCCCCCACTCCCCTGGCTGGACAGGCAGCCTGGCTTGCACATCCAAAGACCTCTAGACGGCCTTTTAAACCTTCAAAAAGAAATTTGAGAGCCTAAGTCTGATCATTAAATACCTCCACATCTTGCTGGAAGTGCATCAGTCATTTCTGAAAACGGTCCTGTCTGGTTCCCTTTTGTTCAGCATGGCAAAGCCTACAAGGGCTTGAGTATTTCACTTGCTTTTGGAAGAAGGACTGAAGAGCCCTCAAAAATGATGAATTTCTGATTTTTGTTCCTCAGAGCTAGGGTAAGTCACTCACCTTGTGGTGGAAAAACAAGACTGGGAATTTATTCTGATTTTCCCCTCTGCTCTAGGCAGTGTCACAGAGCTTGAGCACATTCCAGCTCTTGGTTCAAGTCAGCAGAGCACTTGGAAATGCAAAAAACTTTGCTGAGGTCTTAGCAAAGTCCTTTGGACACACCTTTCAGATGACATTGACACAGCTGGGTTTAAAGTTCAGGACAAGTTTGAGTCCTCTCTATGGAAAGGTACAGACTTGGCCTAAAGACAGTGCCTTGAAAATGGAAACACAGAGAACATTCAGACCAGCAGAGAAGGAGTTGATTGTTTCACCTTCAAAGGCTGTATTTTATAAGTGTTACTTTTGCTCTGGGTAGGAAAAAAAAAGCGCAAACCCAAAAGCCCGAGAAAGATTCCTAACCAGTTAATAACCAACAGTGTTCAAGTACATTTATGTCCACATACAGCATTTGTTAAAAAAGAAATAGGGTTTTTTTGTGTTTTAACACCTTTTTTCAAAAAGAAAAAAAAAAAAGAGAGAGAGAGAATAAATTAATGTAATAAATTAATGTACACATTACATTATTTTGGCACTGGTATGGACCATTTTTAAAAACATTTGCTGTTAGTATTTATAACGTTTGTACAAAACTGTAAACTATTTTCAAGTTTGTTGGGGTTTTTTTTTCACTTCTGTTCATCATCACCTTTCAAAAACTGTCACTACGGGGATGGAAACACCCCAAACAAAACCCCAAAAGAAAATCAAGGCAACTCTCCTTGCCCCTCCCCACCCTTCCCCCTGCCCTCCTGCCCACTGTCCCTAGAAGAAGGTGAAGGGGACAGTTTTTGAAAGCACCTGGCAGCAATTGGTGACCACGTCCTTCCCAGAGCCCTGCTGGCTGCCCCAGGCTCCCACGGACACAGCAGAAAGTGCCACCCACCAGTCACACCTTCCCACCTCTAGAGAAGACAAAGATGGCTCTTTAGGTCATT
Source organism: Melanocharis versteri (assembly GCA_013397845.1). Classification (NCBI taxonomy): domain Eukaryota; kingdom Metazoa; phylum Chordata; class Aves; order Passeriformes; family Melanocharitidae; genus Melanocharis; species Melanocharis versteri. The sequence continues at coordinate 367,254 of VZTG01009685.1, read as the reverse complement.
TTATTTTATTTCTTTGTTGGTTTTTTTCCCTTTTTTTTTTTGTTGTTTTCTTTTTTTTTTTTTACAAAAATTTCTACATCTAAATCACTTTGCTAGAAACATTATTTTTCTTTCCTTTTTTTTTCTTTTTTTTTTTTACATTAGTTAAAGCAGAATCTGCTTTCGTGAAAAAAGACGAGGATCAAGGTCTTATTTCATGCAGAAAATGCAAATTAAAGATCATAAAAATGGGTGGTTCGTTCTGGGTTGGTTTTTTTGTTGGTTTTTTTTTTCTTTTTTTTTTTTCTCTTTTTTTTATAACGCTGTACAGGATGCAACACAGCCGCTCAGAGTACGTTAAGATGGTTCACAGCAGTCCCTTTGAGAGCACACATTGACACTGACACGGATCTTCCCGTCCTCTTGTCACTGTTGTTCAGCTCTCTGGATTTCAGGCCACATCAATTGTCCCCAGTTAGAGAAGATGCCGCGGCTTCTTTGTCTTTGGGAGGGAGATGGATGGGTGCAGCTTGAGAGGATGAGCCAGAAATGGAACAGATTTTCCTGGGAAGGATGCCCCAGCCTTGCTTTTGGATCTTTTTTGGTGCAACATCCCTGTAGTGAGCACGCCGTGGAAGGGCGTTTGCCCTCCAGGAGCCCTCCAGGGCTCTCTTTTGGAAGGGGGTGTGATTCCACACAAAGACACAATATTATGACGTGCCAGGCAGTAGAAAAGGAAAATAAAAGCTAAACAATCCACCCCAGAGACGCGACCACAGCCCTGCCACCAGGGTCGTGTGTACTTGCCAGAGCTTGGGATATTTCTGGGTAATTCCTGTGGCTTTCCTTTATCCTCAGGTTTTCCATTTTCTCCTCTAGCACCCAGCTACTCATCCTCCCAGATATTAGAAACCCTTCTCTGTGACAACAGCTGAATCTTTCTAGGGGTTTGCTCACTCGGAATCTTCCCTTTTGGCCTGCCAAGCGCATTGGCCCCAGCCCAGCGAAGCTGTCAGATCCAGGCAGGATTTTAAGGAGATGTGCAGTTGTCAGGTCTGCTCCTGTGCTCAGACTTGAGCAAGACATGGGGCTTTGCTGGGCTGGGACTGTGTGGGTTTAATCTCTGCTTTGCCCATCCCTTTCTTGCTTCAGTGCAGTTGAAATGGGAGAGGGAAAGGTTGCCAATTCCCTTGCTAACCTTCCTAGCCTTGGCAGCGGCTGAAACTCAGGGATTTGTGCCCAGTCTCTGCGTGTGAGAGGCTCTGGGACACATCTTCCTTCTCTCTGCCTCAAAAAAAGGGGCACAAGGGTGACAAGATCTCTAACAAAAGCCTGAAAGCTGCACCAGCAGAAGACCTATTCCTGCTCCAGACAGCCACCGTGGGTCCCCAGCTGTCCCTGAGGCAGGTAGCACAGCGGTCCCCAGAATTTCGGGTTCTGTGGGACACTGTTTCTGGAGAAGAGAGGTTAAAGCGTCACCAGCTGTGCCAGCACCAGCTCTCTCACGAGGTGCACCTCGTCCTTTGGCTCCCCCCAACGTGCCGTGATATTGTGCAGCAGGAATTCCCTGTTTGCTCCTGTCCTCACCACTGAGAGCCTCTGGGAGTGGCCACTGCCGTGGCAGGGCTTGGTGCTGCTCCAGCACAGCCAGGGCACGGAGGTGAGAGAGAAAAGCCCAGCCAAATGCACCATCCCCTGCGGGTGAAAGGAGAGGACTCCCTCCAGGCCAGAGTCAAGACAAGCAAGTCCATCGCAGCGTGGAGCAGAGCATCTGTCAGTGCAGAGGCCGTGCCAGCTCCCTTCTCTGCAGGTGAGAGATCAGGCGCAGAGAGAGCAGCCTCTGCTGCCCTGAGACAGGCTGCTCCTGGCGCTGAAACCCGGCCACTGCCCTTGCCCGAGGCCCCCAGGGCCATCAGCATCCCAACAAAGGGAAGCACAGTTTCCTTCCTCGCTGGCCTGGCTTCTCCCAGCCCCTGGATCCCCAAACCATCCCCGCCAGGCTGGGCAGCACCAGGGCTGGGCGGCATGAGCCACACGATGGCACATCCAGTAAAGCACCTGGTGGTCAAGGCATGTCCAGAGAAAGCCAAGGAAAAGATCTTTGGCCTTCGTGCCTGGACACTGTCCATCAGCCGCCCAGCAAGGTTCCCAAAAAACCACGGACCCAGCATCTAATTAAGTAAAAACAATTAACTCTGGTGCTTCCCCACATCAGAGCACTGAGAGCTGGGAGGCATTAGGCTTCACAGAAGGCGAACCAACACGGGTCTACTGTTTAAAACACAAACTGGAAGAGAAATTAGCATCCCCTTCAAAAAAATAACGTTACTCAGCGCTATACTGTTTCATCCTTTCTGGGGGAAAAGTCTGCCAGCATAAATGCCAAGCACAGCCTGTGCAAATGATAAAATGTGCATCCCTGGATCATAAACGGGTCTATCACGGCCCCTCTCCCCACTTTGTCATACACATATTCAGTGGTATTCAGTGAGTGCTTCCTGGCCCTGGCACTGGCAATTCTGGCTGTCTCAGACGGGAGCAGACAGCCCGTGCCACGGAGCTGAGGAGGGGAGCTTTGGGATGCTGTGGGTCCATGGTCTCCAGAGGTCTGTGGTGACACTCCTGCATTCTGGGAGCAAGGGACTGCCCTTTATTCCAGAGCACAAAGCTGTGCAGGAGCTCGTGCTCGCAAAACTCCGCATTGTTCTGTCTCAGCAAAGCACCTGCCCTTGGCTCCCCACCAGTCCTGGGGGCCTGGTCAGCAGCAGAGAGGGCTGAGGGGGGCTCTGGGGCACTCCAGCCCTTCTGCTGAAGGATGGCCTTTCCTAAGAGGATGGAGACTCCCCTTAGGTCTGCCTTCCTTTGTTTTTTTCCTTGCTGCAACAACACAAACAACAGGACATCGATTGGCCCAGCTGCAGAGAAGCCACAATTCTGCCCCACGGAGGCAAGACTGCCCTCCAAAGCACCAAACACAAGACAGGCAATTTCTCATCCTGCTTTTCACCCCGGATTGTAACACGGAGGTTTGGTTACCCGTATGTCTCAGACCCACCAGCACCATCATCCTTGGCATCCCCCATCACTCATTTCTGCTAACATGGAAACCACATGAGCCTCAGCTCACATTCAAACACTGCCCTACACTTGAGCCCACTCATTTGTACTTCTGACCTTCTGTACTTGTGCTGAAGAATTTGTCTCTGCAAGGACAATGGCCACTCTAACAGACAAGCTGAACACAAGGTCCCTGTTTGCATTCTCTTCCGTATTCACTCTCCACAGACAGCCAGGAACCCACAGGTAAGGTTGTATTGAATTGCAAAGGGCCTTAAGAGAAATCTTTTCACATGGAGGCCTTGCTTTGTACCTCCTCTGAGCACCTGGGCACATCCTAGCACTTGTCACCCCAGACTAAGACACAGGGAGATTACCAAAAGCTTCTCAAAGCCAGTTCAGGCTCCCACTGCCTTTACTCCATCTGCATTACCTCATTTATCCAAGTGACAGCTGATACCATCCTCCCCTCCTCACTGCATCTCAAGCTACAGTAAGGCATGAGGCAGGCTGGCTCTGGGAAGAAACCCTGTGCACGAGAGATTGGGGTTTATTTAACACACAGCCTCATCCCGCTGGCCTCAGGGCTGCTGGGATCAAACACTGAAAATTTACTTACATGCCATCACTTCCACCTTTACTGCCCACCTCTTCTGTGCTGCGCTCGGGGGTGGATCAGGGAGCCAGCCCCAAGGTCACCATCCCAGCATCTCTGTCTGCCCTCCAGTCCTGTGGGAAAAGTCTGGGGAAATGGTTATAGTAGCCTGAAGGTCAGAGCTTCTTTATTATACTTGTCACCTTTCAGCTGTTCTTTACTTCTGAATGTACAGAACCACTTTTATTTGGTTTACATCAAGACATTAGANCTCCCTCTCTCCCTCCCTCCCAGCATCTGCGTTAGGTCCTGCTTCCAACACATTGGTTTCACATCTCTCACCCAACCCATGCCCCCAACCCAACTTTCACATCGACTGTAAAGACATCCCACCCTGCTTGGTAAGCCCAGCCTCCTCTCCAAGAAAGCACTCGGTAGCCAGCAGGACGTTTCTTGCCTCGCTGTCTCTGACCTGACACCAGGGCAGGGCTCAGCCGTGCCCCAGCCTGGCATGGCAGTCACTCCCCTGCACATCTCAGCCCAGCTCCTGCAACTTTGCCTGATGCAACTGATTGTCCCTGCCCCCAGGGACTGAGCTCTGCTGATGGCACCCTGAGTCTGCCTCTTTTCCCTGCTCCCGACCTCCCTGTCCCCCAGAGAGGACAGGCTCTGCCCACCGGGAACTGCTGCCACAGCTGGGCTTCCTGGGGTGCTGCCTGCAGCTGTACCTGGCCTGTGTGACTCAGGGGTGTCCCCAGGGCTCCAGTCCCTGCGAACCTGTTGTATTGCACATGGATTTTCAAAAGCTCTCTCCTGTTTGCTCTGCTTCTGAAGTTACAGCTCTCTGCCACCAACCAGCTTTTCCTCAACCCATCCTCTCCGTCAGGATCCCAGTAACCACCTTCCCTACAGTCACTGTCCTTCGGTCTGCAGCTCCAGAGGCTTCTCCTCTGTCTGAAAACAGCTCAGAGATTTAAACCCCTTCCTCCTCCCCACAATAAAGGAAACAAAAGCAGCTCCCTTCCCCACCCCTTATCTCCTCCTGCCAGAGCCTCTGGAGCAGATCTGGTCAAACAGACTGGCCAGATCAGCTCCCTTCCTGGCTCTGTTTCTGGGAAGTGGATGTGCTGTCCATTGGACAGAGGAAGTGCCAAGCCTTGGCAGGTTCCCTACTTATTTGCAAGACATAAGCTGCTGGCGTGGTGTCAGATGTGCATGCAAGAAAGTTGGATGCCAGTTAAAACCTACAGTTCTGTTTGTTTCATGCACTGTGAACTTATCCTATATACACTACTGGCTGGTTTATGCTCCAAGACATGAATATAAAGGTTTACATCTTCCTTTTACCTCAGTAACCAAAGCTTTTCTGTCACCCATGGAATAGCAGGGGTTTGCTAGCAGGGCTCGTTTCCCTCTTCTGCACTTTCTCTCATTGTCTTTTCATTTCTCAATACTCAAGGTGAAGGGGGGATAGGAAGGGGACAGGCAGAATTACAGTCCCAAGGTCCCAGTCACTAAAGGTCCCTGAGTGACAGCACTGTACAGTATCAGAAAATGAAGCAATAGAGTTGTGTTGGCCATGTATGTCCTGAGAGAGATTTCATTTCTATTTCTGCTCTTCCTTCTCCCCTTCCATGTGCCTTCCTTAGGCTCTTACACATGGAAAAGGTGCAAAACGTTCTCCCCCAGCCCAGCTCCCCTCAGGCAGCCTGGAACATCCCTCATGCTCAAATGGTAAAAAGCACAACCCAGCAAGCAGCAATCCTGCCCCAAGCTGCCAACAAACCAAGCCCTGAGCACTGCCTTCTGCACCACTGCAGCAAAAGTCAGAACCAGCTCCACTTTGGAAAAGCACTCACAAACCCTTCCCTCCCTCTTTCCGCTCTGGGAAGAAGAGGAGGGCAGCGGTGGGCATCCAAGATGCAGCACAGAAATCCCCTCCACCTTTCTGGTAACACTCATGCTTGTGATGGCTTGAAACCTCTGAGCCTTGAGTATCAGTAAAATGCCTTGTTTTTCCTTCACTATCTCCTTTCTGGATCACTGGACCTCCAAACAAGACAGGGGTTTGTTGCCTTCCTTAGGGGTGGATGCAGACAGCTGTGGAGGGGGGACGTGGAGGTGCCACCTCACCTTGGGAGGAGAGCATTCCTAAAGGCCTTCAGCATCCTTCCCTCACAATTCCTATCCCTCATCCCACTGCCAGGACGCTCTGCTGTTCTCCAGCACTCTGCCCCATCACCAGCAAGTGCAAGGCAGCTCCTGAACTGTGACCAGTCCTGACCACACACTCTTTGGCAAAGAATATTGTGTCGGACTCAAAAGTCCAGGAGGCTGGATGTCCTGACTCTGTGAGAAACACTGACCTGGTAACACCAAGTTAAAAACATTCAAAGAGAGAAACTAGGATGACTCCTGATAAGAAAGAGAGCCCAGCCAACAGGGAACCGAGGCCACAGTGAAGGAGTCTGGCTCCCAGTCCCAGCAGGTGAAGAAATCTGCTAAGCAGTGCTTTTTTCCCTGGAAAGCTTTTGGATTGTCACTGGGCTCAATCTCAGATTGAAGCCTCAGATATTGAACACAGCCTCCCCTTGCCTGATCTCCAGTTTCTGGAGGCTGTACCTGCAGGGCACTGGTCGCTCAGGACCCCACCCCGTGTGGGGCTCAGCACCCGAGGAGCAAAGAGCATCCGTGGGGTTTGCATCACCTGTGTGCTGCTGCCCCTGCCAGCCTTTGGGGCCAGCTCAGAGAGCTTTCAGGTGCCTAACTCATGCCACACGTTTGTCAGGCTTTTACTACAACTATCACATTACTGGAGGTCCTGAGTCATCTCCCTCAGCTTTGGAATTTCTTCCCACACAGCCATTTGTTTTCCCTCCAATCTTAATAGGCTTCTTATAACTGCCTCTTTTTCTCCCCACTTTTGTCGTCCTGACCACCCTTTACATTGCAATCACGTATATAAAGGGTAAGTTTTTAGATATTTTATGTAATCATCAATCACCTGGTTAGACTCCCCGTGAAAACTGGACCTGCTGCTAGGCAGTCTCCATGTGGGAACTGCAGCCATGACATGCTTATATCCACCAACATTATACTGCTGCTGTCATTAAACACAGCTTTATGACTTCCATTAATGCATTTAAAAGATATTTCTGAATAGAATCACACCAGAAAGCATAACTTTCTCCACTGGCCAAGCTTTAGCTTCCTGCATGTCAGGTAGACAGAACTACCTGATCCTCCAGCCACTATCCAGATTCTTATTCCTATACAGACCCCTATAGACCATGAACTGCAGCATTTTTGGGAAAACCCATCCCCAACAGCATTGCTCACGGATGGGGAAACCAGCAAGAGACTGTTCTGCAGGGCAGGGGAGAATCTAAGTCTGATTTAACAATTGTGCTAAAACCTTGGTGAGTCCAGGGAGGCCTGGACCAAACGTGTGCATGCATGAACATGAGAGAGGGAGACAGACACGGGGTGATGGGGAAGGGGGGATGCTCTACTCTTATGCTTCAGATTCTGCATAAGACACATTACTGATAAAAAAATAATAATTACTCTGATCAGGCCTGATCCTGCTCCAGCCAAGTCCAGGCAAAACTTTCCCTGACTTCAGTGTTACTAGGTCAGGCCTGTAGTGATTCAAATTTTCATAGCACTGTACAGACATAAATTAGTGAATGAAAGATGTGCACCAGGTTCATCTGCCACCTGAAAAACAGGAGTTTCCCTGGTCTCAGAGGATCACTCTGCTCTCCCAAGCAACAGGAATCAAGGAAAAGGGAGGAGAATGCTAGTAGGAAAGTAAAAGGATGGCTGGAAAGGGCAATGTGAGTGTCTGTGGGTCTGACAGGAAAAAACTCCATCAGGTTAAGAACAAGGTTCTCATCATTACTCCAGGAATGGCAGAATGACCCTAGGGTTAAAGTTTTGCACTTGTGAATTTAACATTTTCATGGCTTTTATTAATATTATAAGGGAGATTATGGATCATCGGTGATTGCCAAAGTGGCCAATAATTCAGTGATTTTCCTGAAAGTCACTGGCTCCTTTGGAAAAAGCTGACCTGGCTGTGCAAGGCCAAGTTCCTCTCCTGTACCTTCCTAAAGAATGCCTGTGGATGGAAGCTGCTGGAGACTCAAGGGCTTCCATGAGCACCAAGCTCAGCATTTTCACTGCAGCCTTCACCCTGCCCAGCCTCTGGAGACCATCATCTTCCAGCAGGATGATGCTCCACAGAACTCTACCTCATCCTCAGCTTCATCATCTGCAAGGAAGGGCACAGGGTGCTTTCCTCTACACCCTGCATGTCTTAACAGGCACAAAGCAAGGCCTGGTAAAGGCAGCACAGATCAGAGGCTGCCAGCTTTCAGCACCATTTGCTTCTGAACTTCTTAGGAAAGGGGATCATTATCATTTCCCTATTTTTTTTTTCATCCTGAAACATAACGAAGTTAAATGACGTCCAGCCTTTGATGCAGGCTATGGTCACTCAGAGGGCTGGAGTGTGGATCCCTTGTCTGGCAAAAGGAGCACAGAGAGGGGGGAAGGGTTAAGTTTTTAGAGTCCTGCAACTGCTTTTCTCTCCAGACTCCTTAAGGAAGATGCAGGGTGGGAATAACTAGGAACAACCCCTCCTCTGAGGACTGAATCAGCTCAGTCTCAAGATCAGATGTGACCAGCAGCACTGCCCTATTGCTGATCCCCAAATCCCTCTCTTCCCTCAGCAAGGGCCAATTTGCACACTCTGCCTCCCCAGCTCTGCCTCCAGAGCTGGGACCCCGACCTCCAACCTGGTGAAGCTGCAATGAGCAAACAAACCCCTGCTATTCCCCCCGCTTCCCAAAA
>VZTG01009685.1:290491-357791 GCA_013397845.1 Melanocharis versteri | reverse complement strand
TGCTTGATTTTTTTTATTTTCTCCCCCCTTTTTTTTTTTTTTTTTTTTTTTTAACTTTTCTTGGTTTTGGGGTTTTTTTGTGTGTTTTTTTCTTTTTTTTTCTGTCTTTTTTTTCTTTTTTTTATCTTTCCTTTTTTTTGGTTTTTTGTTGGTTTTTGTTGGTTTTTTTTTACAATGGTTTAAGTCCTTCAGCAGGAAACCAAAATCAAGACAAACACATCCCTCCCTGAAACCAAACCCCTCCCGTACCTTTCTCTCCCTCTACCCCACCCCACACTCCGTGGTTCTACATGTGCTGAAAAGAGAAGAGTAAGCTTAGAATAAATCTAATGAACCATAGGAATAAATGACAATGATAGTAAAGAGTAAAACCCAAACCCAAAAGACCACAACACTCCTGTGTTGTCATTGTCTGAGTGTCTGTCCCTATTATCTCTCTCGGAGGCCGCAGGCATCAATTTACATAGTACAACCAGTAAACAAGGTTGAAGAATCCAAAAGTGATTGGAAAAATGATCCGTGACCACTTGTCAATGGTGCTGACGTCTGTCAGGTCTGGGATTTTGAGCTTCAGCTTGGACGACCGCCGGCGCAGGCGGCAGTTGGCGCGGTTGCGGGCGGCGGCGTGGTGGGTCAGCGGGACGTGGCGGTCCAGGGTCGGGTGGTGGCCAAAGCCATCCCGAGAGGCCAGCGGCTTGCGGAACTGGATTGCCGAGCCTTCGAAGGACATGACAGAGTTTCGAGAGTCGCCCACGCTGCTCATCATGTCCGTGGCCAGCAGCTCGTTGTTCATCTCCAGAGTGCTGAGGAGGATGTTACCGTAAGGGTCGACCTGGAACGGGGAACACAGACACAGGGGTACTGGGGTGTCCTGGGCAGGATGCATGCACCCCTGGGGGCGATTCTGAACAGATTTCTGGGTTACAGTACTGTCAGAAATGATATAACTTAGAAATTTTTAAAGTAACTTCAGTCATGGGTTGGTTCGCCTTAGCCAAGGGGGAGGGAAATTGAGGTTTCTCTTCGAAAGACTCTGTTCACCGAGGGTTTGGGTTTCACTGGGTGAGGCCTCCATCAACAAAAAGAAGATTCGTAGCCTCTGGGAGCTTAACATCTACAGGTTGGGAGCAGCCAGAAGACACAGAGGAGATAAAGAGACATTAACAGATATTAAAGCCCTGGCAGGGTTGGAGATACCCAGTCTGGGAAAAGATTGATAAGAAAGCCAAAGAACGAGGACTGAAAATAGCATTGAAGGTGAAGGGATCAATAACCAATAGGAGATCAAATACTAAGAATTGTGTGATGCAGAACCAATGAATGGGAATTTCTTTGGGGTTCTTTTAACATATAAATATGTGAAAATTCTGATAAAGAATCGAGTGTGGTTGGAATGATTTCCACTGCACATCCTGGCCAGAATGAAGTAATGCCTGACTCGTTAATACTTAAAAGATGGTGTTGGAGAGCTTCTTTTTTTCCCCCAGAGTTTGGTGACAGTACCCCTGATGGGGTCGTCTGCGAGCTCATGCTTCATTTGAGGGTTCTCCACTGCTGCTGGGGTAGAAGGAACAGCCACCTGTGCTTGCAGTAAATTTTTTAGCAGGGAAAGTTTGATTCTGCCAACACATGAGGACCAAAAGCCGCAGAGGGACTTTTGGCTACACCTGCCCCACGCTAGAGGAAGGTCCTGACGAGACTGGTTTGAGGATGAGGACAAAACGGTCAAGGGGGGAAAATTCCCAGTAATCACCAGACAAGGGACACTGGGGTTCACCTCCCGCAATGAGCACAGAGGCTGCTCTGCATCTCACCCAGGGGAGAGCCTGAATTCCCCTGCCACAAGGAAAGGAGAGGACAAACCTGCTCTCTCACCCTCTTCTCCTCGTAACGGTGGCGCTCGTTGTTGGCCTTGCTGATGCGCTCGCTCTGCTTCTTCTGCTGCCGGGGCCCCCGCCCGAAGAATATGTAGTTGACAAAAGCATATTCCAGGAGCGCCAGGAACACGAAGACGAAGCAGCCCATGAGATAAACATCGATAGCCTTGACGTAGGGGATCTTGGGGAGAGTCTCCCGCAGGTGGGTGTTGATGGTTGTCATGGTAAGCACCGTGGTGACCCCTGTGAGGAGAGGGCAGGTGCTCTGTTACCGACGTCGGGTGGTTTCCTGAAATGCCGTTCTGGGCTCCCACATCCCTCCTTCCAGCTGGACAGCCTCGGGAGGGATGGGAGCAGTGCGACGGGGAAGGAAACTGGCATTATTCTAAGCCCACGTGCCCAGTACAAGTTGCTGCATAAAATGAACCAGCAGCAAACAGTGGGAGAAAATGTCCAAGTATCATCAGCATGGTGGGGATCAGGATACTCTAGACCCTGTTTCTTTAAGTCCCCCTGATGTTCCCCCTTTCTCTCAGTGTGGTAGGAGATATTCAGTTTTGCTCTGTCTTTTTTACCCTCTTCACTTCCCTTTTTTCTCCTTCATGGACACATCAGCCTTCACTGTGTGCTACTGAATGCCCCAGCACCCTTGGCATGAGTTTATAATCTGCTGTGTCTTTCCAATGCCATGAATTGGAGAAAGAGTGAAGAGATTTCCTCTTCATGGCACTCTCTTTCTCTTGCCTGCCTTGTAGGCTTCTGTCCTTGACCCCATCAGTTCCCACCTTCCTCTCACCAGCTTTACCATTCATTACATCAATTATCACTTGTACACATTCCTCCCATGGTTCTCACACTCTCCTTTTTAGGCCTCCTCACATTTCTTGCATCTCAAATAAGCATTTTGTGAACACTTTTCGTCCCCATCTACTCAGTTCCAAAAGCCCGATTCACTATGATTACTCTCACAGCTTCAGTCCTCTTCTTCAGCTTCTTCTCAGACTCCTCCCTTCTCTGGACTGTCAGAGTGGCCTCAGACCTGCCTCTTTGACAGTCTTCTGCCAGCTCCAAAGAGATGGCAACGAGCCTTCATACTTCTTTTGGGGGTGGTAACTCTTCCTCTTCAACCTAGCCTTCCTCTGCTTCTCTAGCTGTTCTTGCTACCTTGCTGATCTTCTTTTCTCCTTTTTCCTCCTCATCTCTCTGCTGGCAGCTCTGACAGTCTCCATGACCTTAATTTGTGCCTCTGGTTTCAGCCCCACCTCTACAGTGATGGCTCTCAAAGCTCTCTGTGCACCCTGGACCTCTGCTTGTCCTGCTTCCCCTTCACCCTCGCTGTGTCTTTGGTGTCACTCCTGACAAAAGACTGAAACAACTATTAGCCTTCAGTTGGGTAAACAGAAGGGAGATATATTTATACACACACAGTATGGCCTATATTTAGGCAGTAGTCTAAATATACAGAAATCCGAGGCGAAGAAAGGGAGAATAGAATGTTCTCCATGTCTCCATTGAGAACTGGACAAATTGCAATGGAGACTTAGGGCAGAGGCAAAGAGGAGCTCTTTGACTGTATGAGCAGGTAAATCTGGAGATAAAGTGACCAGAGGAGGCCGTGGAGCTGCTTTTTTGGGAGCTTTTTACGGATAAGTTAGGTAGAGAGCTGTCGGGAATAGTTTAGGGAGAGCTGTTGCAGTTCTGATCTACAACATTTTTCTTCTGTCTTCTCCTCCGAGTCCAGATGTCAGCAGAAATTCAGCAGCGGTGCATCTCACCTCCACCCTTCTGCTTGTGCTTTCACAACCTCTGCCATGGTCCCTTTTTCCTCTCTCTCTGATTATACTCCTGCCTGTGCAGCTTACCCTTTTAATTTACCAAGTTCTTCCCTCCCTGTCTCTCTGCTCCAGCCTCTCCAAGCAAGCACAGCCAAATCACCTCTTTTATATCTTTGTACAACCCACCCCTCCTCTGAGTCTTCTCAAACTCTTTCTCCTAGTGCTACTTGAAGCCCCCAAGCTCTGCTGTCAGACCCAGCCTCTACCTGAGCTGCTCTGCCTCTCTGAGCCTTGTCCCACTCACAGATCCAGCCCTGCTCCCTCCTCACCTCTCATATTGCCTCTGAACTTTCCCTCATGTCACACAGCCCCATTCTCATATGCCAGCCATCCCCCCTTTCTCCTGTTCCTCCTTCAAAACCCTCATCTGCCATCCACCCCCACTTCCCTTCTGTTGCTTAAAAGGCCTCATTTTTTCCCTCTTACAGGAAAACATTCCTATTTAGGGGAGCATGTGCCAAAGGAGAACTTGGACTTTAATTACTGTCCCACATTTGCCTTGGCCATGAAGGTCCTCAGCTGCAGAGAGTGTCTGTACGGGGCCTGAACTATCAGGAAAATGTATCATGCCCCTTCCTTTATTTCTTTCATCTTTTCACCATTCCCATACAATTTTTTGGCCGTCCAGCCTCAGCATTCATCACCCAGCTGACCAGTCCTGGCACACCTGTTTACAAAGAGGTGCCCAGATTTCTCTTCTTAAGAAAACCAGAGCAAACCAGAGCGAAGGAACTCATGGCATGTCATGGTCCCACTTATCTGAGAATCAGTGACCAGTTACATTTTTTGTTTAGAGGGTTTAAACTCACACCCAGACAATTTTTGGTAGGACTTTTACTGCTTCAAATAAGACAGACTCCAGTTTGGAAAATACTAATAAATGAACAAGCAAACAAAAAAATGTAACTCTTCTCACTGAAAATTTAAAGTCTGTTCTCAGAAAAAAAATATCATCCATTTGGGATGACAACTTTGACAGACTTGCTTAATTGCTACCTCATTAAGGAAAGGCATTTTCTTTGTTACAGCTGATCTCCCTCAAGAAAACACCTCCAAAATATAATGAAAAGGTCCATACCCAGCGCCACTCGTGCAGCAGAAGCATCATAATTGATCCAGAAGGAGACCCAGGACAGGATGGTGATGAGGATGGATGGCATGTAGGTCTGCAGGATGAAGTAACCAATGTTCCTCTTAATCCGGAAACTCAGGGATAAGCGCAGATATGAACCTGCCAACGAGACATTAAAGTGGTTTGAGAGGAGGGCAAGGCTGTATTTGTGCTAAGAGCTTAGGTTAGGAGCTGAAATTCTACTTGGAAAATGTTCTCAAGAGGCAGGAATAATGAGAAATCTCCTGTTTTCTGCAGCTGGTTGTGCAGACTCGTCGGTTTTTGAAAGGGGTCTCTTCAGCATCTGCTCAGTTGTCCCAGAGTGTTAAGAAGAAAGGAAACTCTAGATAAGTCACATTGTTATATCAGCCGTCATGGGAGAACGGCTGTTCAGTGCTGGAATTGCTATTATGGTGCCAGCCAATATGATGGAGGCTTACACAGGAGACTTTAACCCTATATTTGGGTGCCACGAGATGATTTTCCAACGTTTCATGTGCCAGCTCTGCCTCCAAACAGCAATGAAGATCTGAATCATATTTTTCCCATGCTGTTCTAAAAATGGGTTATGGTCAGACTGGGCAAATTCATATGCAAATAGAGTACTGTTAGTTAATCTGAAGGCCTCTTTTTTATTATTTTCAAGTTGTTGCAACTTCCTCCTAATCTTTTAGCAAACCTAATGGGGATAGTGAGGACAATAAGTACTTTTACAGTCCTTCCACTGGAGCAGGCCAATTTTGACAGGGACGAAGCAGTGCCTCTTTCATTGCTGTGAGACAAAGTCCAAGTCATTCCTCCTTCCCACCTCTGTCCCTCAGGCAACACAGGAGCCTGAAACATGGGTGTAATCCTGGTTGGCGGCTAAAGTAACAAGAAAACAGCAGTTTTAAACCATCCAGGCTGTGGATTGGGAAAAAGGAGATATTGTTCTCTCACCACGATGTGCCACTCGTGTGGCTTGAACACAATATTTCACCAGTCTTTCTTTGATAGGTGTGTTCTCTCATCACGATGTGCCACTCGTGTGGCTTGAACACAATTTTTCACCAGTCTTTTTTTGACAGGTGTGTGCTGTGCTGTTTTGGCAGTGAACTCCACCTGAGATCAATGTGAAGACAGCAACCAAAATCCAACCCCCTCCAACTTTCCAGCCGGCAGCATCTGAACCGTCCCAGGTATTCTCTCCAAACCTTTTTATTGCCATGTACAGATGGGTTTGCATCATTTCATAGCCCACTTGCTTCTCAATGGATATATTTTCTCCTTGCTATTGCACCTACATTAGCTTTGAGACCCAGATGTAAACCACATAAAAATCAGGTGAAGGCTGAGAACCTTCTAAAGAGGTTCTGAGCTCAGTCATTATTTGACTAAGAAATGGAAACAATTGCAGTGAAGAAAATGATCCTGAAAGTCTTTGAAGAGAAGCAGACAGAAAAAAAAAAAAAAGAAGAGAAAAAAGCAAAGCTGGTGGGTGCAGAAGACACGTTTTTTTTTAGGGGACCCCAAGTTGAAGCCTAGCTCTTAAGTTAGTGCCCCAGCACCTGACTCAGGGGGACAACAAATGGATCAGCAGCAGGTTTGCCCATTCCATGCATCCCTTCACCAGACTCACCTGTGGTGAAGACCACCTCCCTGCTGACCAGCCTCTGCTCGATGATGGTGAACTGGGGCAGCTCCAGCACCTCCATCCCCGTGACAGCAGAGTCGTTCCCTTGCCAGAAGAAGACAATGTCATCCACCGTGTAGCCATCTGCAGGGAGGGAGGAGCACACAGGGAGAGCTAAGCTGACAGGCTGGACCAGGTGACACCTGCATTTGCACTAAGGTGATCCAGAAAAGGAGCCAAAAGAAAGCCCACCCCGAGCCTAAACTCTCCCTGCTGGTGTATTTCCCTTCTTAGCTGAGCTTGGCAGTACAGCCCCCAGCAGAAGAGGAAAAATTGGCCAGAACTCCCACTTCTGGCTAGAATTCTGGAGAAAAAGGTGAGGCGTGGCACATCTGGCCTCGACTTGCACTATGTAATCTCCATGGCTGACATGACAGGGACTTGAGCACCAGAAGCCTCTGTCAAATGCACCAAACACAGCGTTTTGCTTTTTAAAAACTGCCTCCTTTTACCAGGAGGGGGAGACCACACAGTACAGGCTGGTGGGACTGGGCAAACAGGGCAGCTCAGTATCAAAAATTCCCAGAGAGAAAAAGATCTACAGCAGCAGTTGAAAAGAAGTTTGAAGATCAGAGCACATCCCTTTTCTAAGTACTCTCAGTCAAAATTCAGACTGGAGAAGTGAAGAGAGTCTCTGAGGCTGGGGGCTGCTTTCACCAAGTAATGAGTGAAGAGAGGAAAAGGAATCAGACTCGTAACAAATAATTCATCCCTTACATTTCAGGGCAATGGGTTTGTTAACTCAGCCAAGGGTGCAGCTTCTTGCTTTAACCCCAAACTATACATGCCAGACAGGGCAGCATGGGCTGGAAATGTGACCCCCAAGTGCTCTGGACTCGTGGGGAATGAGGCCCAGGGGATGAAACCATGAAACTCCTCACCCACCAGTGCCACGTTCACAGCCCTGCCCTGCCCTTGTGGCAAAGATTCATCACAACTGGAAAATCAACAGTGCTTGTGTGTTTTGAAGCCCTTTGGCTGTTGCTGCACAAGGGTGGCCTCAGATTCACAGTAAAGCTTCACGGGAGCAGTAAGATGTGGCCAGGCTTTGGTACCACACCCAGCAGCAGGGGATCAGTGGGATCAGGGCAATGAGGAGCTGGTGAATGCTCCATGGAGGAGAAATCCTTCTCCCCTGCTTTGGAGGCTAAGGGTTACCCCAGAGCAGAGCTGAACCTCTGAGGAGGTTCAAGAAGCTGTAGAGTGGACAAAGGGCTCAGCAGTCTGGTCTGATCTCACAGCTAAGCCTGCTTTGAGCTGCAGGCTGGACTAGGGACACCCCGAGGTCTTTTCCCAAAAGGATTTATTTGATGACTGTGCACCAAGCCCACATCCCATGGTCTCAGTCATTACTGCGCTTATTCATGGGTGCTAAAATATAAACCCAATCTCCCAAATGCCACGCCACATCTGCTTCTGATGGAAATCAGCTAAGCCAGGGCTCCACCTCCTCCCCCAGCTGGCATCTTCCTGCTCCCAGAGTGGTACAGCCCTCACACCTTGGAGCCCACAGGGTTTCAGGACCCCTGGGTTATCCTCCTCACACCCCAGCTCTGTGCACAGGACCTGGTGTTTGCATCACTCAGCCCCAGGGCTGGAACCAGCAGGAAACATCCAAGTCCCCCCCACTCCTCCCGGTGGCTGATTCCAGCAGCTCCAACACCCTCCCAGCTCAGAAACACTGTGTGTGATTTCACATCTGAATTCATCTGGCTCAGACTCTCAGGCTGCCATGGCTCTTCCGAATTTCTCCAGGAGGTTCCCGAGCCCTTTCCCCTCGTTGCTCCCCCTCTGCAGAGGTGCACCCAGCCTGTAAACAATTCACCTCTCCACCTCCTTTGCAGTAAACAAACCAGATCGAGCTGTTGAGGTTTCTCACTGCACAACATCTGCTCCAGCCCTTGAGCCGCTTTTTCGCATCTTTCCTCAACCTCTTCCAATTCCTCAACTTCCTCCCTAAATTTCGGAGCCCAAACACAGGCAGAGCCCGTTTCCCCATCTCAGTGACACGCTCAGAGGCCAATCAATTCTGAGCTCTGACTCACGGCTCCCCTGGTTTATATAACAGAGCTCGCTCCAGCCCTTTCTGTCAGAGCCTCAGAACCTCCAGCCGTGGTGCTGCCATCCCTCCTCACCTCCCCGGGTGGGTGCAGGCCCCTCGGGATGGCCCTGCAGCCCCGCACACAGGCACGGAGCTCTGCATTTGGCTGTGTTCAAAGCCATTCCGGATGGATTCCGATTGGGAAGGATTCAAACGCGCAGCGAGCAAAGCCCCGCACGCTGCTATCTTCATCATCCACGAATTTAACAGCAGTGACTTCAAATTTACTTCCTGATCAGCAATGAAAATGTCAAATTACGGTAACTAATTTTAGGAGATCTCACAGTTAACTAGCTCCATTCCATTTATTCTATGACCTGCTGGTGTTGGGTACCAATTTTCGTATTTTTTTTTTTTTTATTGTGGCATTATGCAATATGAAATCGAGCATGTTTTTCATGAAGCCATTTTTTAAAAGTGTTTCTAAAGGGAAAGGTTGCTCGGTCTAAAAATAAATGCTTCGCTTTGATTTCTAGCTTTAAAGAGAAAACCAAATTTCCATTTTACTTCTAAAAAGTAAACCAACTTTCACAAAGACAAGTCATTTCCATCTGAAATATCGAAAAGTATTGATGTGACGTCTTAAAATGTCAGATTACCAGCCTGTTTGCAGCCTGCCTCACCAGGTTTTTGTTGGATCCTGGCACACAGATAGGCAGGGGTATACGTGGTGAGGGTTATTTTTGGGGTGGAGGGATGGGATCAACAGGCAGTGCTTATCTCCTACAGGTGAGAGCTCTGAGCTGCTGTGGGGCAGGGGTCCCCATCTGCCTTCTGCTGCTTCCCAAACCCAGCAACCCTGCATCAGAAAAGGGCTTTTTCTCTGAGGTTTGGCTTGGTTTTGCTTTTTAAAATACTTCGGGTTTATAATCCAGCCCTAAAAGGACTGATATTCCAGAGTCGTGTGGGAGCAAAGAAAATGGAGCCCTGCAGATTTCGAATGTGCAAGTGTGTAAAAGACAAAAAGCTCTGAGGAAGGAAACAATTGGATCTCTTCATCTCGGCCTGGGTGTGAGGAATATTGTGAGGAAACGTAGCTTTGATGAACAAATTGGCTGGACATGACCCATTAAGAACAAAATCGCAACACGGGGGACTGTGGGTAATTCCCTGCCTTCTGTTTTCTTGGTTCTACTGTAAACTGCTCTCAAAATGCTGAGGAGTGGCAGAAATGACATTCTGGCATCCGAGCCTCCAGCAGGACCTCATTTCCACCCCGTTACCCCGCACATCCCAGGGCCCGGGCACGGGCGGGATGGGGATGGCAGCTCCCCGTGGCTGCTGCGGGACCTCCGTGATGGAAGGAGCGATTCCCAGGTNAGGAGAGGCTGCCGGCATGGAACAGGGAGACAGCAGACACGTGTCGGTGAGGCTGAGGATGGACGGATTCCATCACCCAGCGCTGNTGACATTCTGGCATCCGAGCCTCCAGCAGGACCTCATTTCCACCCCGTTACCCCGCACATCCCAGGGCCCGGGCACGGGCGGGATGGGGATGGCAGCTCCCCGTGGCTGCTGCGGGACCTCCGTGATGGAAGGAGCGATTCCCAGGTAATCCCACCCAGATAATCACCCCCGAGGCTGCATCAGCACTGCCGAGAGCTCTGCTGCTCCGGACCAGCCCCGGAGGGACACTGCAGTGCATTTTTATGAGCGAGAGCGGCACCTCCTCTGCCAGCACAGCTGGAAGAGGATTTCCATGGGAGCCCAGGGAACATCCCGGCGGGGATGAGGGCTTGGGTGCCACCTCCCACACGGAGTGCAGCCAGCCGCGAGTGAGGACAGCTTCCCAGGGCTTCCTTAAGGCTGAGGGCGGCTTCCACCACCCTCCTGGGACTGATTTTAATGCCCAGCCTGCTGCTAGAGCTCCGTTTTCCCGGAGATTTCCCCCGTGGGTGAGGGAGCTGGGTGCTGTGCCACCCCTGGGAGGCGTCCCAGGAGCGGGGAGCTGTGGCCGGGGCGGGTGGCATCAGGTGGCACCGCGTGGCAGGGGATGCGCCCGAGGCATACGCACAGCTCTCGATCTCCAGCGTGCAGTTCTGCTGGTCCAGCGGGTACCTCCGCAGGTCCATCATGCAGGCGGCCGTGGTGGTGATCCTGAAAGGGGAAGAGAGACCAAAAAAATATAATAATAATAATAATAATAAAAATCAGTTGTGTCTGCTTTTTTTCTTAAAAAAAAAAAAAGGAGAAATGAAAGGCAGAAGAGTGAAAGTCAGGCAGCATTTGGGGCCGCTGTTTCCCTGGAAACCAGGGAGATCCGGGGTGGGAGGTGTGCGGGGCGGGGGGCTGAGGCTGCTCACCCCCGGTGGCACGGCACAAACCCTCCGTGACTCGCGTCAGCAAGGCAGCATCTCTATTAACGGGGTGGGGAGGGAGCTGTGCTCCTGCTCTACCTCTCCCCGGAGACAGACAAAGAACCCGGGAGCAGGCACAGAGGGGGAAGAGGAGAGGCTGCCGGCATGGAACAGGGAGACAGCAGACACGTGTCGGTGAGGCTGAGGATGGACGGATTCCATCACCCAGCACTGACCTATTGCTGACCACATTATCACCCCCCTTCCCTCACGGGTTGCCCCAAACCCCCTAACTACAGCCCCCCCATCCCCATGCCCCTCCACCTTACCCATTTTTGCCAAGCCCAAAAAACCCAGAGCCCTCTGGCAGAGCCCTCCCGCTCCGCGGCCCCGGGAACGGAGGCACTCGTGCGCAAATGATTGCATGGTCATCAAAGACACACATCCCCCCAAAAAAATAAATACGGGGAGAGGATGAGGGTGGGTGCTGCTTTGGGGGTGCTGGGGCACGGGGAGGACACAGAGAGGTTCGGCTGAGGATGCCAGGAGGGTCTGTGTGTGCTACGCGTTGTACAGGGAGGAGCATTGCACATCTCGGATGGGGGATTTTGGGGCAGGATGGACGAGGGCGTGAGGCAGGGACAGAGTTAACTCCCCAGCGTGGCAACACCGCCCTGGAGTTAACGGGCTGCCCCTATTTCTGGAATCTATTGCTCCCCTCACCCCTTAATGCAGTCTTCTTCCCGTGCGATGGATGTGTGCAGAGTGCGGGAGAGGGGGGAGAGATTGCTGCATTCTCCCCCTATTTTTTCAATTAACCATCTGGAAGGCATTAATCAAGCTACACGTTTTTTACTATGTAGGCATAACCAGTGAACTGTTAACTAGAAAGCTTTATCTTCTGAGCCCTGTGGCCTGGGAGGGAGAAAAAAAGAGGGAAAAAAAGAAAAACAAGAAAGCAGGGAGGATGAGATGGCGAACCAGTGAAAGAGAAGGGGAAAAAAAAAGTAAAAAACATCAATGGTAGAAAAAGAGACCAGAAAGGGGGAGAATATGGGTGAAGCTGGACATAAAATTGGAAATGCAGAGGAAGGGGGAAGAAGGTGGGGGGATAGAAGAAGGTGGAAGAGGCTGCCCCAGTGGGGGTATCGGGCCAGGGGCTGTGGCAGGGCAGGCTGGCAGCCCCGCAGAGCTGCTGGCTCTTTAAGAAATCTCGTGTGCTAAATTTATCTTCTCTGCTGTCTGTGAAGTCTGTTTGTAGGAGATGAAGCCTTGAGGAGAGCCTTTGCCACTGCCTGCCGTGCTATAAATAGATCCGAAGAGACGAAGGGAATTTAAATATATCCTCACTGGGTCTAGATACAACACTGCAACTGCCCTCTCTCCGAGCAGGGGGCCCAGGCGAGCTCTCAACCCTTTTATCTGTAATGCACTTGGGGTGGAGGAGAAAGCTCAGAGGGGGGAGAAGGACAACAGGACAGGAACCACTTAAAAAATTACCACCATGGCACGGATGGCTTTTCCAGCCTCCCAGCTTGGCATCTCCAGGAGGGCAGCTGGAGACACAACACCCGTGCCACCCTAATCCTGCTGCACGGGGGTAACTGGGCTCTGTGCTGGTGGGGGTGAATACAAAGGGGAGCTGCAGCCTTGGCAGGAAAGGCCAAGGTGGGAGGTGCAGAGTCCACGGTGGCCGGGCGCCGGGACCGAGGAGTCGTGCACGGGGATGAGTCATCCCCCTGTGCCGCACACAGCATCCACTCTCCGGGTTCTACTGCACCCCTGGGAAACCGCCGCTACAAATGCGCTTCCCTGTTTTCCCTAAAGTGCGAGATGCACAAAAGAAAAAAAAAAAAAAAAAAAAGGTATTAAACGAAAATTTTCCGCCCCATTTGCGGAGCCCCGCGGGTTAAAACCTTTGCACGGTGTCCATCCCAAAACCGCAGCCTGGCTGGCTGGGTTGGCTGCAGAAAGGACATCCAGGCTCCCGCCTGCTCTGCTCCGAGAGGGACCCTCTCGCCAGGATTTGCTTATCACCTGCAGTGCTGGTTGGAAATGCAGAGCGTGACACAGTGAGATATGGCTACCACACTCCATGCACCAAACCCTGCCCGCGCTGGCAGCTGGCATAAATCCACAGCCACTCCAATGATTTCTGCAAGATCACACCAATGTGTATCAGCAGAGATTTACATCAGGGCAGAATTTAGCCCTGTTGATTCAAAAGGAAGGGACAGGTAGGACAGAAAGGAGAAAAACAAGATTAAGAGGACATTTGTCCTCAAAAAGCCAGATAATGCCTTTCTTTCCAATTAAAGGGCAGGTATATCCACACTGTGTAGTCCAGGATCTTCCAGAGATACCGCAGCTAGATGCAGATCCCAAACTGTGGGTGATCTGCCCATGTAAAGCTAGTTGGGCAGGTAAAATTGGAACCATGTCAGGTTTTGTTGTGGTTTCTGAGCAGAGGTGGCACAGCCATCCCCAGCTGTGCCAGGCTGGAGCCACCAGCTCGCCCAGAGCGTGTCACCTGCAGTGCCTGGCCAGCCCAGGGACCCCAGCACCGCATGCCCACCAGGATGTGGGGCCTGAAGTGGAACAACATTCAAGAGGCAGCTGGTCTGGGGCACCAGGTCCAGCTCAGGTCCTGCCTCTGGGATTCCTAAACCCTGATAAATCAACCCAGCCTGGGATAAAGCAAGTGATGTATCTCAGAGAGGATGGGGGTGTTTAATTCTTTAGATTTCAGATCTTATGGAGTATCCTGGACACCACGTTCCCTTTGATACACCCTGCCTGAAGACTCAGCATTCACCATGCCCCTAGGGGGGCCAAGGAGAGCTTCCTCCAGCTCCTTTGGTGGCTGTGTGCTGTGTGCAGGTGGGACTCATGGAGGGATGAGGGGCTTCATGCACCTCTCGCAGTCAAAGGGGAGCATAAGCAAAACTCAGCTACCCCCATGACCTTTTGGGGTCACAGCACTTGCCACCTCTGGCCCAGAAGGCCACAGCACCAACCTCTGCCTCATTCTTTCATGGGTGTAAATGTATTACCTTGATACACTCAGAGCTGCTGTGTGAAGAGATGGGTTTGCTTGGCACGTGGGCGACTGCATGGGGAGGGCTGGATGGGGGGACTGACACTCAGGAGCTCCTGGCTCAACAGGGACAAGAGAAAATCAAGGTGGAAGGAAAGTAAGAGGTGGAAAAATGAGGAGAGATGAGGGCATGAGCACAGACAGGGAAGGCAGGAGTGGAGATGGCAGAAAGGAGAGCAGAGAGTACAGGACAGAGCAGCAGGGTGAGGGAGGAGAGGAGGGGGATGCACGGGGTAAAGCAGCCTGAGGAGAATGAGAGGTTAAGGGAGGGAAAGCAGAGGAGCGGACGCTCACTCTGTGAGCAGGGACATGAGGAGACAGGGAACAAACCATCCTGCTGTAAACAGCTCTAGACAGAGCACACTGCCTCCAGAAGACGCGAGCACAGTGAAAGGGAGCAGGGAGCGCAGGGACCAGAGGGAACGCCAGGGAAGGATGCCACCTTCCCCGTGGCGTTAGCATGAGGCGCTGGCGCCCGGCCAGCCTGCATCTTCTCCCTCCCCCTCCTCCTCTCCCGCTTCTCTACCCACCTCCCTCCCCTTTTAAATTCAGAAATTTGTGTGGTGTGAAATTTCATCTGCTTTGACGGCGATTCACAGAGACACTGCCCGTGGAGGGGAGCGGCTCTCCCGCGCCGTGCGCTCAATGAAGCGTCCAGCGCCTTCCACACCGAGCCCGGCCACCACCACCAGCACCCTCCAGCTCCCCTTGCCTCCCTCAATCCCTGCCCACCCCACGGGCCTCCGGGCAGCCCCTCACATTCACAACCTTTACAGCTCCTTCCCTACAAAAAAAAAGGACATTCATGCCCTTGCCCATAAGTGTTTCTCCTGAGGTCTGTAGGCAGTTGCGCTATCCAAGTGGCCAAGGCCTCACTGCCCTGCTACTCCACTGCACAGCTGGCGGGCAAACACAGTTCATCTGGGGGGAGACTGTGCTGTGGAGAAAGCACCGTGCATCTCACAAAGAAAAAAAGGAGAAAAAAGGAAAAAAGAGACACGGATGAGACGTTGAGCAGCTCGGACAGGCTGTGGGCTGATTGAGATCCCCTCCTCTGCCAGCATCGAATGGATGAGCAGAAGCCAAAGCAACGTGGACACCTCACTCTGGAGAGTGCCCTCATCCCCAGGAGAGGTAGAGACCACCTCAGAAAAACCATGGAGCTCTAAGTCACACAGGGCTGGTGCTGGGTGTCAGTTTGTTACAAGGAGGAAAGCTCTGCCCTCTTGAAGCTTGTATGGCCAGAGCAGATGCTGGCATGGGGAGGGTGCTGCAACCCCGAGTGCTGCCCCTGCGCTGAGCCCTGCAGCAGCAGAGCACGGCCCCACCACAGCTGCAGCTCAAAAGGGAGCGCTCAGGTTGCTGCAAACCATCAGTTCTCCACAAATATTGCAGCTCTCTGACATGAACACCACCAGCCGTTTCATTCCCCCCTCTGATCCTCCTCATCACTGTTTACTTATTAATGGCTTCTTCTGTCTTATTTGGAATGATTATATAAGTGCACAGGCATAGAGCAGCTCCAAGCTGCCATTAAACCCTGCTGTGGTCCAGTGTCTCCTTTCCACCTCCTCCTTACCCTGGTGCTGGCCACCTTCGGGGGAGCTGCCCATTCAGCCAGACCTCCCTCTCCTGCAGGCTCTGGGAGCCCTCAGCCACCCGTTCATCCCCTGCATCACCTCTGGCCTGTTGGGAGAACCGAGCTCACCAGCCACAAGCGTGAGGGGTAAAAGATTACCTCCCCAAAATGTGGCCTGATTGCAAAAGGAGCAAGTCCAGGCTTTCTAAGGAGGACTGAGTGGGAGAGAGGAGAAGACTGTTACCTTTGAGACATTCCTAAAGCGAGTGGGGAGCCTTTCCTCTTAAAGCTCATCCTCACAAAATAACCTTCTGCATCACGGCTGTGTCCATCCCAGCAAACTAAAAATGCCTGGCACTGGTTCCTGAGGCCAGTGTCGACTGGCAGGGAACAGCCTTGGTCTACACTCGATTCCTACCCCACAGAAAAGGTCTGGCTGCATGCAGAAAGCCTGTTGGGAATGGTCACCAGCCTCTGCTGGGCTCTAAGCGGGGAATGCCCAAGGGACTGTTTATGGACACAGAGCAAAGCCAGGAAACAAACTGACTGCGCAGGACACTGATGTTCAGTGTGCACGAACATTCCCTGACACCTTCAGCTTGGAAAGGACGCTGACTAAAACTCAGTCTGGCTGAGAACAGGAGGGGAGCAGCACAAATCCCCCCACCACTGCCTTTCTCATTCCAGGGGCGACACAGCCAGCCAGCACCTCACCCTATTTCCCAGTTACGGATGAAATGCCGTGACGCAGGAACTAACACAAACACTCTCACAGCCAAAGACAAACATTTAAGTTGCTGGTTGCAACTTTTTGGGTTCCAGATCTCCTGAGAAGCTAAAGATGCTCCCGTCCCCTCGGGATGCAGACTCCCAAAGCTCACGACAGTTTGCAGCAATAAGGAGAAGGGATGGAAGCTCAGGTTCTGCAGGACTTATTCAGGCTCTCCTCATGGGGCAAGTTAGACTCCTACGGGAATTCTGGTGACTAAGAGTAGAAAGAGAGGCAAAATTGCTGTTTCGCTAAACACGGGAATAAAACCAAAACCGAGTTCTCATTCTGTACGTTCTCAAAGTCAGTCATAAAAACATGCTGGCAAATGTCACCTTCTGCCTGGCAGTAAGCACAAACTTCCAAGGGCCTGGAGGGATTTATAAACCCGTGGTGAATTTTGCCATTCTTTTAACACAGTCTGATCTTTGCAAACTCCTGGAGGTCATGACTGAACCAAGAGCAAGGCAAGGATATGGAATGTTTTCCCCTTGTGTCTGTTTGCCTAAAAGTGACTCCACAAGCCTTGGCACAATCCTGCTAAGGTCACTCTGTTTCCAAAAGCATCTGTGCTTGCATAGGCATCCTTTGATAAATAACAGTGTGCACTGCACTCAGATGGGAGAGGAAAAGGAAGCTTTTCTAAACTGGTACTCAGGGTACCACTCGTCTCAACCAACCATTTTCCCACCCTGGGAGAGTAAAAAGCTGAGCTACCTTGACTGCCAGGTTTTGTTTTTCTGCCCCTTTATTCTATCTCAAATGCATTTGGCCGGTTGCCAGCTGAACTGGGGGACAAGAGAGTGGTGGAACACCTCTGAAAAGGTTCTTTCCTTGCAGTTGGTTCAGATATCAGTGACCTGCACTTAGCAGAGGTATCTCCCTTCAACAGCATCAGGCTGGCACGAGTTGCATTAATAAAACAGCATAACTTAAACCTGTGGGAGGTGGCAAAGAACAGGCAAAGCCCAGGGCAGGTTTAAGAGTGGTGGCTGGGACAGGGTAAGCAGGAAGACAAAAAGGTGCTGCCAGGGTGAGCTGGGGGTTCAGGGCACACCAGCTGTCTCAGGGATCTGTCAGGAGACAGTGGATGCTCCTTGACCTCTGTTTCTGCTAATAAACAACTCAGGCTCATAGGAGGTGTAGCACAGGCAGCAATTCCAGCCAGGACAGTGCTTGCCTTTGTTCTTGCAACATTAAGGATGGAGAAGCAGCTCTGGCTTTGCTGCTTTGTCCTGCTTTAGCGAGCTCCAATTTCTTCCACGGTTTCTAAGATTATTGAGAAATTTCATATTATTAAACTTTCTTCAAGTGTTTCCTGTTAAATCCATCATCCCAACCCTGGGAGGCAAAAATGCAGGGGAGGATCTACCCTTAACCTCAACTGGGGAGCTGAGCTCTTAATTAAACCCTGATTTCCCCTCACCTGATGAACTCATCTCCAACCTCCACATCTTTGTGCTAGGGAGCTGGCCCGAGGCAGAGCCCGGGGGTGGGAGCAGGACAAGGCTTCAGGACCAGCTCCAAGGGCCTGGATGGATGGATACGAGTCCAACTTTTTGCACCCAAGCTACCATGGGAGAGATTTCTGTTGCCTTTGCCTAACCTGTGGAGGGAGCAGGCAGAGCTCCCAGAGACAGGGTAGAGCCTGAATCATCTCTCACATTTCCTGAGAAACCTCTCTCAGGGAGGGAAAGGGAGGCAAAAATAGTGGATTTCTTCCCTGCTGGCCTGTGAGATGGGAGAAGAAAATTGCTCAGTGGTCTCAGTACAGAAAAAAACTCCTCAGTGTTAAAAACTCCTGTCTTAACCCATCAGGCCAGATTCTCTGCAGAAAATCAACGAACACCCATGGAGAAAACAAGGACATGGCTGCAGACAGCAGCTCCAAGTGAGACAGGAGCAGAAGAAACCTTTCTACTGGCTGGAGAGCTGAATAACCCCAAGCTGGGAGCTGGGGAATGCAACACTGCCAGGGCTGGACCCTGATCAAGGGGCAGGATGGGGATAGGGGCTGTGGAGAAGCCCCCAGGAGTGGGAAGCAGGCAGGGCAGGCTCTGGGGTGGCACAGGGGGCTCTGACAGTGTCCCCAAGGCTGGATGGGCCAGCAGATGGGACGTTTGACATCACCCTGCGCTGCTCCACAACGCCAGGTGAGCCAGAAGCGGTGTCCTGGCTGCTGCCCTGCCCAGCAGCCAGGTCTGGTCCCCAGGTGGGTCAGCAGTGAGAGGGCTGGTGTCCCCCAGGAGCAGCTGACTGTGAGAACTCACCACGGAGAGCAGAAATGAAGTGCTGCCAAAGCAGATACACTCAGCACCTCTGAAATTAAACCCGCAAATTTTGCGGCGTTCGAAGCACGGCAGTTCTCTCCCTCTTGCTTTAAGGGATTTTTTACACCCATGAGAGGGTTCTCCTTCCCCAGGAGAGCATTCCCGGGGCTCGGAGCCCCACGGAGCCTCGGCACCTCTGCGTGCTCCCGAGCTGACTCATCCCTCAAACACACCTCGTTCCATCCCCACGGCCGGGAATAAAAACCCCCACCTCACACATGCACACGTTCCCCACCTTCGCAGGAGGAGATCCCTCCTTCCCTCCGCACAGCATTTAGCCTCCGCCACCAAATTCCTCTGCAGTTTTCCAGTTGCTCAGTTTACACTGCCTGGGCTCCTCGCCAGCCAGGCATCGTCCACGCCGCTCCCCGCCTGCTTCCCAACATCCCAGATTCCCCACGAGCCCAGGGATGCAGCCTGGCCTCCTCAAATCACCTGTTTTGCCAAAATTCTGCCTCTAATTAGAACGAAACCAAACGGCTTCAAGATTTCCCCGAAGGGTGTTTTAAAGCCGGTTTCAAATACGATTCCCCAATTGCCACAGGAGAATTTCAGCATTGTTACAGTGGTTGCTATTTTTAGGTCTCTGAAAACAGACAGCAAAATGCTGGTGACATCAGCACTTGACAAGTGTCGACTTGTTTCACTACCAAATGGATGCTGCATGGCCTGGGAAAGGAAATAAAAATCTCAGACCAATGTATAGCTTGGATATGTGGTCATGTAAAGCTCATTGAATATCGGGGCAGGGCTCCAGGCAGTGTCTGCAGGTCCAGAGAAAGCCTCGGTAATTCTGTTACTCAAACATCAATAGTGGTTGTAAAGCAGCTTGAAAGAGTGAGGGAAATATCGACCTACGTGAAACATCAACATTCTCTGAAATGGTTTTTCTCAAATGAAAAAAATTCTCCCTAATTTTTTGTTTAAAAGTTGATGGAACCAATGCAATTTCTGACCAAAAAAAAAAAAAAAAAAGGCCATTAGGTGGAAAAATACATTAAATTCAGCCAGTGCTACCCAGCTTTTCCTCACTGTTTTATCCACCTCCCTCCACCACCCAGCAGCTTTGTCTTTGTGGGTAGCACCTTCGAGCCTCCCTTTCTATTGCAGAATTCAGAATTTCCACATCATTTTAGCACTCCCCTGTTTCACTCCGTGGGTGTACATCCCTCCCTGTGCTTCACGGGCATTTTTCATTCCAGCAAGGTGTTCAGGGACCACGGTGCCAGGTTATACCTCCTGCATCCTCCCATCCCACTTTTGGGTTTTTTTGGGGTTTTTTGTGTTTGCAGAGCTGGGAGTGCCCTCTGGGCTGGCTTGGGGCTCTATTTGGCCTTCTGGGACTTGTGCCATCTGGTAGCTGGGTGGAGAAGGGGGTAGGGAACACCAGTCCTGCATCCCAGCATCGCTGCTGCTGTTTATTCATTCCTTTTGTTGGAGAGCTGGCAACCAGCTTTTAATCTGAGCCCAGTGGGAATTAATTTTGGAGTGAGATTTTGTATCAAACGCTTCCCTGAGATGGAGCTGTATCGCGCTCCCTTCATCCGTTAATTTGCTAATTCCACCCAAAACAAGGAGAATATGCTTTTCTGACACCCGGCTTTCACAGTGGATTACAGGGCTTCATTTACTCGTGCAAACAAGTTATCTGGAGCCCGGTCTTGTTCTCTCTGAGGCCAGAAACTACTCATGGCTTGGGTGTGCCTTAACTTGGACCCTGGGGTCTGGGCCAGGGATTGAGCCCGCTCCTGCTGGTCCCTGGAACACTTGCTGAAGGCAGAGGCCTGCCAGGATGTCATCCTTCCCTGCTCTCTGACATCAGAGCCTGCTGGAAGAAAAAAAATGACTGTTGTGCCACAAATAGCATGATTGAGTCACTTTGCTACAGGATCAGCTCGGGGAGGGGGAAGCGACTGGCGAGAAGGTGGCGGGAGAGGAGCAGGGGATGTGGGATCTGGCTCGGGGGAAAATGGGCAAACAAAGGAAAAGAAACAGGTATTGCCTCCTCTGGCCCTCTGCCACCAGGGCGACTCCATTTCAGAAATTCTCCCACAAATGCAAGACAAGAACGGGCTTCAGAACACGGGGTGGACCTGCACTTCCCCTCCTGTTGGCAGGGCGAGCCTGGCTGCACATTTACAGAGAGGAGGGGAACACAGGTGAATGTTCAGGGACTGTTTTCTTGCTCGCTTACACACCTGCTGTGTATTTTTGAGTAGGATCACCGTTATTTGCACCTGGATAAAACTGGACCTAGTGCTCCTGTTTTCAGCAAAATTGCAGGTGCAGGAGTCAGTATAGAAAGCAGCCCTAATGAAATCCTTTTCCATACCAGTGTGAGCAAAGCTAGAGGGACTTGGAGCGTTCAGGGCACCTGGCTTGTGCCCCCAGTGCTTTCAGCCCACCATCCTGACCTGAGGTACAGCTGGGGAGCAGGAGCTGCCGTTGCCCAGAGCTTCACTTTCGCAATTGCCATTTTCTCCAGGGGCAAGGGAGCAGCTTCCAGGAAAACCAGCCAAAAGTTAAACCAGCACCTTTTACCGAGGCCCTGGAAATAGCGGGCAAACAGCTGTCATTTTCTTTCATTTGGCCTAGGTGCAATTTTCCTCCTCTCTCCTGTTTGCACAGGTCATTCCAGAGAGCTGGGAGGGGAGAAGAAGGGAAGGGAAGGGAAGGGAAGGGACAGTGCATGAGGAGCTGACACATTGTCCCAGTCTGAGTGCAAACCCTCCCAGGACTTCTACTGCCTGTCACCTGTGCTGCTGGGCTCACACTGCTCGTTCTTCAAGCTGACTACATGGCAGCTGATAAAAATACACCAGCCCTTGTACTTGTGCTGTGCAGGTGTGTGCAGAGGCTGCCCACCAGCCTGGGGGAGGCAGCTCTGTGCTCAGGTGGGCTGATCAGCAGCAAAGAGCAGCCTGAGCTCAGCAGCACTCTTTGCCCCCTCCTTCCTGAATTTATACTCCTACCTGCCCCCAAGTCAACACATCTTCCTTCCTGGCCTTCACTCCTGTTTTAATAATGAGGAAATCTGGGGGAGTCAGCTGCGGGACTGCTGCAGTCTTTCTGGTGGGTCAGGAAAGCCAGCTTGGGGCTCTCGGACAGTTTGAGCCAAAAAACATCACCGGCCCGAGGGAGAGGGATGGATGTACCCATCCTGGGAAGGGAGAGGCACAACAGGGACGGGGTCACAAAGCTGGGTTTGTTGCACCTTTTGCTGTCTCTGGGCCTGGAGCAGAAGGCATTCATTCATTGAGAGGAGAAAACAGCACAGCCATGACCCCAGGGACCCCAGGCTGTCCCTCAGCACCAGCAGTGGCTGCTGCTCCTTTGGCTTCCCAGCTTTGGCTTTCCTTCTCTGCTGTAGGGGAGCACAGGGCACAACCACCTTTGGCAGGGTGATGTTGTGGGCAGCCTACACCCAGCCCTACCCCCCCCAAAACAGCCCTGCTGCTCAGAGAGGTGTAAAATAATCCTGTAAGTCACACTTTGCCACAGAACACGGCACAGCACAGCACAGGAGCTGATACTGTAAATGGGAAGGGTGGGTGTCCCCTCTCTGAAGGGGGAAGGTCTTTCCTCCCCCTTTGCTGCACTGGGACGTAAGCCCAGAGATGCTATCACAAATATTTGCAGAGGCAGGTCAAAAGAGCCAGCTGTGGATTTTGGTGATTGAAAAGGAAAAAAAAAACCACAACAAAAATAAAAAATCCTCACCAAACAAACCCAACAACAACAACAAATCCAAACAACAAAAATAATACTAGGCCTAAAGCGAACAAACACAGGGTTGGAAAAATCGTTTCCTGGATTTCAACTACAGCATTCTGCAGCTGCAAATTTGCCTTTTAGCCCTCTGCCTCTTTATTCAACTCTATCACCTACCCCAGCCCCTTCACACAGCCAGATAACACAGTAAGACCAACCTTTTCTCCCTCTGCTTCACACAAGCACAGCAATTTTAAAGGCCTTGGACTTGCCTATGTCAATTTTTTCCAGACACCACAAAAAGTGTCCTCACTGAGGACCATTCTCCTAGCAGATATCAATTTTCAAGCCTCAATCTTCAGAACTGTTCTAGTAAACAGACATTTTTTTAAACCGTACACAAACCTATCCTGAACGCAAAACATGACTGAAATGGTTTGACTCAAAGGCTACAGAAATTCAGCCATAGATACCAAAGTAACAAAGGCTCATCTCCATAGCCCAAACTTGCAGAAAATTACAAGCAACTGAAAATGAGTGTTTCAAATGGAAGTGTTATGCAACATGAATGACAGTGACCTGAAACGCCCAGAGCAGACTATTCCCCTCTCCAACATCCATCTATAGCAGCACAGGAAATGTTGGAGGCCTGAAGGAAACAACCATTTCCAGCTTGGAGAAAGAGCAGAGACACAAAACCGTGTAGCACTTGAGTATCTTTTGGGTCCTTGCCTCACCAGAGTATTTTTTAGAAATGGGAGAAGTTTAAACGAGGTGTTGTTTTGGACATAAAAGCAAACCCTGGGACCCACCTGAGGCCATACAGGACGGTCCCGTCAGGATGGAGCCGAATCATGCGGTTCTTCACCGTCACCCCGTGCAGGAAGGACTTCTTGTCGTTCAGAAAGTAGGTGTCAGGCAGCCACAGCTGGTCAGCCACCCGGTTGTCCAGGGTCAGGTTGAGAGGAAGGTCGTTGTAGGCCAGGCGTTTGTCCCGCCAGCTCTGCTGGAAGTACATGGTGATGGTGTAATCCTGGGGGAGAAACACCCAAATGTCAGCCTGGGTGACATGTCAGCCTGCAGCTCCTCCACCCCTTCATCACTGCTACTGACAACACCTCTCAGCGTTCCGTGGCACTCAAGTGTTTGTGTCCACACCTCCAACACTTGGTTTTTTTGTTGTTTGTTTTTGGGTTTTTGTTGTTGATTTGTATTTTTTGTTGGGTTTTTTTGGTTTTTTTTTTGTTTTGTTTTTTTTTTTGAGGGGTGTGTGCTGCGATTTGTTCTGCAAAAATGGGAGCAAGCCCAAGCTTTAGAGGGGACAAAACACCATTATGTGACTCCGATCAAGCAAAACTGCACCCCACTCCTGCTGTCCCAGCCTGCTGAGAGCCTGTCTGCATCACCAGCAGCAGCTCAGGCTGCGGGAGCACCGAAGAGTGCCAACCAACTGTGAGCTACGCAGCAAAGACTTCCAGGGCTGCTCTCCACTTCAGTCACAGAAAGGTGACATAAACGCCACCCACTCATGTCCAGGCGCTGCTCGTTACCAACGCCAGTTTTGCTTTCAGCAGAAGCTGAGGCCATTCCAAAGGGCACAGGGAGAGCCTCACCTCGAGGCCAAGGTTTCAAGGTCGAGCCAGGCCAGCCGTGACAAGCTCTCAGCACTCGCCTCGTTGTAGGAGCTAAGTTGGGAGTTTGTCGTGGTTCTCAGGAAGGGACATATGGGGAGGAAATCTGTCATCAGTGGAGCATGATCCACTGGTAAAGGGGCAGTTTCCTGGAAAATTCCCCATAAATTGGGACATCAGGAGGAATTTCTTCATGGAAAGCATTGTTAAACATTAGAATGGAGTGCCCAGGGAGGCAGTGGGGTCCCCATCCCTGGAGATGTCCAAAGAACACTCAGTGCCATGGTCTGGCTGACAAAGCAGGGGTCAGTCACAGGTGGAACTCAGTCTTGGAGGGCTTTTCCAGCCTAAAGAATTCTGTGATTCCCAAACCGTCCCCAGCTAGCACAACACCACACGTATCTCCTGCTCCCCTCCTGTCCAATAGTGAAAAGCTTAAAACTGTTGCTAACACAAGAATTTTACAGAAGGGAGTGTGAGCTGTTTGGTGGCTGTAGCTCTGCAGAAACCAAACCCATTGCTGGGCACATCCAGGGCACATCCAGAGGCCTTGGATCAGCCTGTTCAGAGCCACAGTGTGGTGCCACATAATAGAAGAACAGTTTCTTCTTCTCAGGTAAACAAGCAGTACAGGAAGGACTCTTGTACACCAGTACAGCAAACATTCTCTGGAAACATTCTCACAACAGGCCTTAAATAGGCTGGGAGAAAAGATTTTTGGGATAAACTAGATAGCATTAAAATAATAATCAACATTAAAAAATGTTGATTAGGAAGTGGGCACAAGTTCGTTTAACAGCAACCTTACAGAAGTCAGAGATTTTTCCCCAAGTCCTTAAATATAAAGCATTTGTGCAAATGATCCAGAACGGATGGGATCACAGACACATTGTCTCTTCCCAAGCAGTCCCTACAGTGCCACAGGGATCCTCTTGACCACACGGATTTGCAGGATGAGCGTTTCTGCTCTGCAAATCCCAGCTCTGAGCGAGGGGCTGGTGAGGAGCTTGCTCATGCACCAACATCTGGGCTGAGCACTGAGGCATCTGCCTGCCTGTCTTCTCCCACAGACTTCATTCAAAGCCAGGTTTGATTAACACCTCTGGAAACAAGCTCAAATAATCCCACATCACGGATAATGCCAGCTTTTGGGTATCTAACTGTGATTCAGAAATCCGGACCCACATGCACATCCGAAAGGTCACGGGGTAAATCTGCGGTGTACGCCAGATACAGAGCTGTATCTGTCACTTTCGGTGCCCTCCTGAAAAGAACAAAGACACAGAGACAGCTTCCTGGCCAAGGAACTGTTTTGCTCTGCTTTTTAAAGGACTGTAAACTCCTGCCTCAGAAGCCTCACAGTCCGTCCCTCAGAGGCACAGACATTCTCATTTTGGTCAGGACCCTGCAGAGGAAGATGCTGTCCCCAGAATCCCTGCCAGGGTGCTTGGGGCTGCACTGCATTGGGAGCACAGAGGAGCAGAGCACCCAAATCCCTGAAGCCTCTTACCCCTGCTATTAACAGACTCATCCCCTGCCTGTGGGACACTGGG
Source organism: Melanocharis versteri (assembly GCA_013397845.1). Lineage (NCBI taxonomy): Eukaryota > Metazoa > Chordata > Aves > Passeriformes > Melanocharitidae > Melanocharis > Melanocharis versteri. The sequence continues at coordinate 332,228 of VZTG01009685.1, read as the reverse complement.
CAGAGACATCATTTCCATTCCCCTCTTTGTGAACTCCACCCCCACATCTTGGCAAGCTCCTTCGCTGACCTGCATTTTCCTAATCCTTGACAGGGCCCTGCAACACCTCACCCCTAACCAGGCCACCCTGCTGTCACCGCAGGCTCCTGCCAGCTCTCAAGCAGCAGCAGGCAAGAGGTGCCACTGATCTCCAGAAGACAAAAAGGGCAAGCTGCTTACAAAGTGAACAATGCACCTTCTAAACACATCCTCTGTATTCCCAGGACCGATGGGGACAAACTCAGAGGGGTGCAGAAAGAAAAGCCTACGCCCTAGCCATCAGCTAGATGATGTTCTTCAGGTGCAGAGACCTCCCTGGGCAAGAACAGCCAGCCCAGCCCAGGGCTGAGCTCTGTTCTCCAACCTTCCTGGGTTCCTTGGCACAACAGATTTCTTTGGGCAGCATCGTGGAGGTGTTGAGCACTTGATAATCGTGGTTCATGCAGTGCCTCGGGTTTCCCTCAGCCTCTCTCTCTGCTGATTCCTGTGCTCCACTTCTTGTTCTGCTGCTCTCAGCGCATTGTCGAACAGCAGGCAGGATTTCTGGGCAGAAGGAAGAGCAGGGCAGGTGTCCACCCCACAGAGCTCAGTGCTCCCTGGAAGGACAAGTGCCACTGACTTAGGATGGGCACAGAACCAAGCTATGGGGAAGAGGGATGGGCAGGCACAGACCAGGGGCTGGAGGCAGCACTGACACAGCCCCTACAGCAAGTGAGAGGGGCCAGGACCCAGGAGAGGAAGCAGTGAGCTTGCCTTCCCCTTCATCCCCCATATCCTGGTCACCCACATGCCACCCTGACATCGCATCCTGGCCAGGCTCCAGAGCTGCTGCGATCTTAATCACAGCCTTCCTTTCAGAGGCACATGCAATAATGGCCAAGGGTGACAACGTTCTGCAGAAGCAGAATGGCCAGATGGAGCCAAGGCATGCAGTGGTTCAGAGGTTCAGGAATCAGAAGTAATGGAGCCTGATTTTCCTCCAAGTCTCGGATGACGATGCCTTTGTTGTGGGGTTTTATCTGTCACTGGGCTAATATGAGGCTTTCCCAAACCTCCCACTAATCCATGACACTCACAGGCCTGCTGATGCCACAGATATTACACATGCAGGGTTTCCCAGAATCACCAGCTGACAGCAACTTGGCCAATTTACCGGGTTCAGTGAAGAATTTTGGATTCAAACACACCTGGAGCCCACACACCATCCAGCTCTTCCTTCCACCTGGCCACTGAGGCACTTTAGTGGGACAACACAGCTGGATTTCCCTGCTGCCTGTGCAAGGGATAAGTGAGGGGTTTTCCCTCTGCACACACCCCCAGCAAGCAGAGCTCTCCACTGGTGCTGCTGGAGGAGCAAACGAGAGGTGCAGGAAAATCTGATTTTCTGCTTGCCTCTAAACCGGCAGCCTAGACCCTCTCCACCCTGCACCAGTGCAGCTCCAGCAGCAACAAAAATGCTTCCAAATGATGGATCCTGCTGGGTCTTTGTGGAGGACCATAAAAGGCTCAGGCAGGGCCAGAGTCTGGCCATGGCCATCACAGCTGGGGCAGGGATGGGAGAGCTTTGTGGGGAGCTGCCAGCTCGCCCTGCCAAGTTAACCTTCTGCACTGGGAGAGAAGGCAGGACCCACAGAGGAGGGAGCACACGTGTGCCAGGCCATCCTGTGCAACCTCCTGCTTCATCTGGTGCCTGCTGGGGGAGGAGAGATGAGGCTGGAAGAAGGGAGATACCACTCCTCATCAGAAACTCTGTGCAGGCTGCACTGCACTTTGGAAACCGTCCTACATGGACCTGGAATTCAGTTTTTTTAAAAAACAAAGGCTGGGACAAGGCAAAGCGGGGCTTTCAAAGGGTGGATATGACCAGAAATTGCATGCCTCCACTTGTTCTCCCTTTTTCCATCCCAAGGAAAAACATGCTTTGCAAAGACACCTGCAAACTCTGTCCAGCTGGGCTTTGCTACCAGAGCTCCACTGGCCATGTCAGCCTGTCCCTGTCCTGACCAGCATCCCACTGTGGGGGTCTGAAATGCCAGAACCATCCGCTCTGGCCAGGGGGAAGCTGGTTCAGCCCTGCTGAGGCTCACTGACCTAAAAAACACGTGCCTCTTTGCTAAAAGGGTTTGTGCATTCCAAAACAAGCCTCTTCTCCACCTCTGCCAGCCCAGCAGCGGCCAGATCCCTCGGCCTGTCCCCAAAATCCGGTACCCAGCAGCTCCCAGCTCCAGCACCGCTCCCAGCCCTTTGACTGCCCGCAGCAGCATCCCTGAGCTGCCCTCCCTTCCCAGCCGTGTGTGGGATGGCTCTGGGCACCGCAGCTCCCCTCCGGCCCCTCCCGGAGCTCGGGTGGCACCTGAGCCTGCCGGAGAGCTGGGAAGATGCTGAGCCTGGCCGTCCCTGCGGGACCCCTGCACACGCCTGAGCAGCTCCGTGCGAGCTGCCAGCGCCAGCCCCTCCCGGCGCCCCCGCTCCCAGCCTTTCCAAAGCCTTTCCAAAGCCTTTCCAAAGCCTTCCTTTCCAAAGGTTCTCTTCCTCTCTCCCCCTTCCTGCTGCGGGAGGCACACAAGGCAGAGGTGAGAACTGGCAGACGCTCGTGGTGCGAAGGTGCTCACCTGTGAGCAGAGTTCACCTGGAGGGACACAAAAATACTGCAAAAGGAAAATGGGATTACCTGGGGGCACCCACGCGTTGAAATGATGGGGTGTCCTACCAGCTGCTGAGGACAGGGATGCTAAAATCCATCTCCAGATGAGAGGATACTGATAATTACAGCATTTCCTGAAGCTCAGCTGAGACCCCCAAACCAAGGATGGCGAACACTGAGAACAGCTGGAATGCTGACACGGCAGGGGCATGAATGGAGGAAGGTATTTCCTGCAGAACCCCAGAGGCAACAAACTCAGCCAAGCATGCACAGGGATTCCCCAGACTCTCAGAGGACAGGGCAGAGAAGTCTGAGGGAACAGCAGCTGAGGCACAGCAAGAAGGGAAATAAGCTGGTACTAGTAGTATGAATTCAAGAATGAATTTCCACTGGCTCATTTTCCAAACACCTTTGTTAACATCTATCCTGTAAGCTGCTTCTGCCCCTCCACCTCACAGAGCTCCTTCTGGGAGTGCAGTGCTCCTCAGGAAGCAAACCTGCACTGGCCCTGGACCCCTCCCCACTCGTGCTGGCTCAGTGCAGCCCGGCAGCAGAAATGAACCCACTGTCACACAAGACCAGAGCTGCCTCCTGGAGAAGTGTCCCAGGTGAAGATGCCAGATCTGAGCATAGGAACAAACACACTTGTGCAGAGAAATGTAAAGTTTGAGGGGCCAAGGCAGTGAGAGGACTTGTGAACCCAAGGGAGGGGGCTAATATGGGAGAGGAGTCACTCCTGCTGCGGGGAGCACAGGCTGGTTGCTGCTGAAGCAAGGAGGGCAGGAGGAAGCTGAAGTTTGGAGGCAGCAGATATTACCTGAACCCAGCACTGCTCAGGGAGGACACAGAACAGTTGGCTGGGGGCCAGCCATGGCCATGGAATGGCGTGCAGGGATGTGCTCAGACCACCAAGGGACAGCGCTTCAGGGAGTCAGTGCAGGGTGGGGACCTGAACTTCCTTGGCTACAGGTCAAAGAACAGCAAGGACTGGGGCAGGAGCAGTTAAGGCACCACAGGGCATCCTGTGTCCCTTTCTGCCACTGCAGTGAGAGGAGGGATGCAAAATTAAGGAGCCCCTCTCCTCCTGCAGTCTCATGTCAGCATGCAGGACTCAAACATGCTCTGAACCCCAGTGGAGTTCTTACAAATGTGTTTGTGCTGGTTTTGGAGACACAGGTGTACTGTGCCAGACCCAAAGTCTTTATACAGCCTGCCTTCAGTAACAGGAAAGAGAATGGCAGGGAGGAATGTAAGTTATAAAGGGTCTTTGCTGTGATACTGAAATCTGCAGCTATTTGAGACTTAAGGATCTCCTCACTCAGAGCTGGTACCTTCTTAACTGAAGATACTCAGTTTCTCTTAGGAGAGCTTATCTTATTTCTCAGAATATTCAACCTCTGGCGTCTGCAATCTTCTAGCAGTGAGTTCCACAGCTGAGCTCTTCACTGTATGCAAGTCAATTTAAAACAGGTACAAATCAGGTTTGCTCTTTTCCACCTCCCTGTCATGCTTGTATTAAGCCAGTAAACAACCACAGCCTTGTGCTCTCAGGCTCACGGGGTCCCACCTCCTTTTAGACACTTCAGGGTTACTCATCAGAGCACAAATAACTCCAAACACTCCCAGAAGTAGCTGAGAGGCTCTGATAGAGGCAGGAGGCAGCAAGGCAGGCAGAACTGTTGCACGGGTTAAGCACAGAGCTGAGCTGTAGGATGGCAGAGTCTGACGTTCACAATGGGTTGTTGCACAAGAATAGACTGAAGGCAAGGTAATGGAAATAACTTTCCACAGAGCCTGTGCAATCAGATGTTACAAAAGCGTGAAGTCAGGAGCATAGGAGTATTTTGGAAGGTCTAAGCATTAATATGGAAAAGAAATTCGAGTTGTTACAGAAAGGAACTCACAGGAAAGAATAGCTCGAGGATGCTGAGCCTGCTGCTGCAAGGCTCCATCTTCCAACTGCTTCCATATTTGAACAGAACTCCCAGGCAGCTGCTCCCTAAACCCCCAGCACAGCTCCTAAGAGACACGAGTCGTGGGCAGGCTGGGTCAGATCGTTTTCCTTCGTGCTGTGACCCAGAGAACCCTCAGCACTGAACTAGTCCAGAGGCAGAAGTGTGCAGGCTCATTAGGGGCTCCACTAGACTCAGGCACCAGGACCAGAAATTGAAAGAATAATGTGTGTGGAGAGGTCAAATATTTGCTCAGAACACAGCAATTCTGGCAACGCGGACATTGCCTGTGCCTGGTCCATTTCTGTGGGTGACAAATGAGTTGGATACCTTTCAGTGGGGCTTTGAAAGGGAAGGTGACTATTCCAGGCTGCTACTGGAGGCTGTTTCACCAAGCACTTGTAAGGTACTGGGAACAGTAACTTTTCTGCAGGGGAGAAGAGCACTGCTCTTCTGCTGCTGCAGGACTCTGGGCGTGAGGGATAAAGGAGATTTTGCAACTCACCTCCAGCTCGGGCTGTGCCACTTGACTTTCCACCCCCCCCCGACTTTGATAAAGAACCTCCTTTTGGAGAAGCAACCAAATAAAAGTCCTTCCCTATATAAGCAAATGACATATGGTCTCCTTGTCCAAGATCACAAAAGAACATTAGGAAAGCCAAGATGCTCCAGAAAGAGGGAGAAAAATGGAACATCTGACTTAGTAAAAACCAAGCTGCCACTGCCAGAGACTAATGAACAGTTTGCTGGCTTCAACTTCTTTGATGATTAAACACCAGCTCCTGTTCCCGTCATTCTTGGGAAAGAAATTAAAGGACAAAGTAGTCCTCAAGTATGTTTCGTTTGAAGGAGGGGATAGGAGAAATAAGAGGAATTGTTTTGAAGGGGAGCAGACAGGATCTGCCTGCAGTCAGCTGCAAGGAACTGGAATGGTATAAAATGTACAGGAATATACAGGAAGGACAGAGCACAATGGCCACAGTTCTTCCTCAGCAAGCTCGTCAAAGAAAACTACTTATCCCTCACAGGGGATTGTCCATCTCCACACAGATAAATCAAGGCATCCCAGACCTCAAACGTGCACCAGTTAACCTGCTGTAAGTAAATACCTGCCAGCAGCCCTTCCAGCCCTGAGACAGCACAGAGTCTGTTCAGACTCTCACCTTTGCTGGAGGCAGGAGGCAGCAGCTTTTGTACTTACTGTACTTTTCATGGGGAGAGCATCCTGCCAAAATGCTGCTTTTAATTTCTCTTTTGGTGCAAGTGCCAGTGCCCAGCTTACAAGTCTGAAGTTCTGCATGACAGCTGTTATACATAAAGTGACAAATACTTCAGATACTGCCCTTCTCCCTACACTTCAGCTCAGCAGGTAGGAAAGACACAATCTTTTTCCACCTCCCTTCTTTTCGAATAGCCAGGTGTCAGCAGTGACTTGGGAATCAGGAAGAGCACTCCTCCAGCAGTGCAAGGAAGGGTTGGCTTCTAGGATATACTCTGTGCCCTTCTGTGCTGCAGGTCTGTGTGCTCTTGAACTCATTTTCTTCAGCACCTGAGAAGTACTTTGCATGGATATGTTCCCCTCACTAATCTGATCTACTTTTGTAGTAATTTGCATGTGTTTAATTGCTGAATGCATGACCAGAAACTGGGACAGGTGTCGGCAATATCCTCAACAAGTCAGGGGGTGCGGGGAAAGTGTGGCTTTGGTGCCCTATTTCTCTCCTGCCTGGCCCTGTCCCTGCAGCACCTGGAATGGTGCTGGCCCTGCAGGTGTCAGCTAGAGGACATGGCTGGGTCCTGAGCCAGAGGGATCTGCTGTGACAAGGCCTTCAGAGTCCTGAGCCTGTAGCTCAGTGCCCTGTCTGAGCAGGAGGCAGCGCCTGCTGAGCAGCCCCAGCCCTGCTGGGAGCAGAGGTCGAGAGGAAAGAGCCAGAACTGATGGGCACAGGGACGAGCATCACCTGCCCTGTGAGGAGAGACAGAACAGCAACCCTGCCCAGAGACACAGGCAGCAATCCCAGAATCACCACCTGCAGCACATCTTCCTCAGGCAAGTGCTTTGGAAACAACGCCAGGCACTCTCTACCCTTGAGCCATGAAATCTGGGAGCTGATGCACACCGTCCCTGCTGGGCTGCTCTCCTCACTCTGTCCCTCATGTGCCAAACCCAGAGCCCTTTCCAGCCCCAACTGTCCCATTTCTGCACCCCCAGCTAGCTTGCTCTCAAAACCCACCACAACCTGAGATACTGTCCTTTCCAGAGAGTGGCCACTTAATGAGAACACATTTTCATTTTCTGTAGCTTCCCGTGGCAAACCAGCACAGAAGGGCACGCTTTGGCCAGACACCCACTTAAGGGCAGAGAAGCAAGGCCATACATAAAGTTCAGGAAAGGCAGGACATGAATTTGGCCATTTGTGGGGCAGAAAGGGACTATCTTACACTATCTTCTAGTCCTGGATGGGCTGGGAACTGATAGGGAACTCATTTATGTTTTGCTAGAGCACCAGAGGACTCCAAATAGCTGCTCCAAGCCTTCCCAAATCCCTTCTCTCCCTTATCATATTTACTTAAGGCAAAATCTTAATTAGCCCCTTTTGTGAACTCTCTTAACCTCTCCCTAGGCGTGCACAAGGCCACCCATTCCCGCAGCGTGGGACACACAGGCACTAATGCCCTGTCTCTGTGGGGTCTCAGAGAAGAACTGTGACCAGGCACTGGGGAAAGGGAGTCCAAGGACTTGCTTTTATTACAAGATGCTTTTTGGTGTGAAGTGCTTGGTGATTTAAAACGGATTATGCTGACCCACCACAGAAAACCCTGGTGCTTTCCAAGGCCATCTTCTCCTTCCACTGTCAGCCTGCACTAATCCAGCCCTCTACACCCCTGCCTTCCACACTGCTGGTGCTGCATCCCACCTTTCTCCTCCCCTCTCTCTTCTCCCAAATCCTCTTTCCTCACCTTCCTGGCACTGCCCTTCCTGCCTTACAGCCTGTGCTGTCAGTGTCCTCTCGTACACACATATTGGCATATCTAATATACAGCCACGAAAGCTCAAAAATGCTTTTAATAATCACTTTGTATTTAATTAAACATGCAACAACCGGCCTATTAGAGTAAATTAAATCTGAGTGAGACGTTTGAACAGTGACTAGTGAAGATATCAGTTTCTAAAGCTCTCAGAAGGACAGAGGAAGAAAACTGGATTATATCAAGGGAAAGTTGATGCTGGAAGATAAGTGGTGCTTCTAAACCTTTCACCCACATCTCTGGGCAAGTGCTAAGCGTGTAAACACAGAAATTATTTTTTCCTCCCTGAGGAAAAATATTAGACAGAGCTTGTGATTCCCTGTGCTGTCAAGACCTCTGGTGCAGTTTGGGGCCACAGAGGTAAGGATTCATGTTATAAATAAAGCAATATTATTACTTTACATGGCAAAAAAAAAAAAATGCTGTATATCCAGCTCTGAATGTTGAAACCACGAGACTCTGCAACAACATCAAGGCACTCAATGTTTTAAAGGCACTGTTTTAACTTAGGGAAGGAAGGTTTTCTGTTTCAGGTTCTGAAAATTGCCAGAAAGATGCCATTTACCAGGAGTTAGCCAGAGGCAAACCAATCCTTTAAATCATTTAAGACAACTAGCACCTCCTGGGTGAAACTATCACCTCAACTAGGCTGGCACAGATTGGCTTGACCAAAAACTTAGACTGGTGTTTGTTTCCTGTAGAAAGAAAAGTTTGATCACGTAGGAAGGACGACTGGGAGTAAGCAGAGTAGATGGTGAAGAGCAGAACATATTTCTGGCAGGGGGGTTTGATGCCTTAGGGTTTTAGCTTTTATATTTTTCATATATTTGCAATCCTGCAGTTCTTTAGTGGATAACTCTAAACTCCATATAGAGTGTTAGCTGCTGCTTTCCCATTCTGGTCAGACACAACAATTCCTCTCCAGGCCTGGGAATCAAGGACACCTCACTGCCTCAGGCCCTGAGAAATCGAAACAAAAGTGAGCTGGGGGAAGCAAACTTGGGGTAAATGACTTCATTACTTGAAGCTGTAACTGGAAGATTAACCCCCAGTCTGCAAATGGACCAAACTTATAAAAGTGTGAAAACCTGTGACCCGTGGTCCATTTTGGGTGCAGCCCCTGGGGGGCTTTGTCTGCCCAAAACGTACCTGAAGGCCCTTCAATAAATAGAACTGCTTTTTATTCCCTTAATTTTGTCTGGCCTCTGTTTTTAGGTAGTCTCAAAAAGGCACCAGGTTCTGGCGACCCAGATGGGACCCAGTTAGGCCAGGCATGGTCTCAGCACAAGGCATGGCTTAGAAAAACAAGGCCTGGTTTTCAGCAGACCCAAGCAAAGTGGCTGCAAACCATTTCACTTTGCAAACCCTCAGACTCCTGCACCCAGAGACCCAGTTCTGTGTCTGGGGTGACTTTCTGCAGGTGAATATTCTGCACAGCCCTATCTGTGACCCCTCAGGTGGCAAGCTCAGTGAGAGGAGTGTTAGAGAAAAGGGCCAGCAATCAGCTTTATCAGCTGTAGTGTGGACAGAGCACTGTCCAGTCATGCAGGGACAGCAAGAAAGGGCAGGGGTATCAGCAGATCTGTTCTAGGAACGATTTCCACTGTCAAGGTTACCAAAAGTAGCAATCACGATGGATTGATGATGGATACCTCCTCCTCCACCCGTGGTTATTCCAGGCTCAAGCCAAGAGAAGCAGCCCAGGCTGAGGCCAGCAGCCGTGCCCATAATAAGGACCCTGCTGCCCCTCTCCCACTCCATCCATCCAAATCCTGCCTGTGGGATCACAGACCTGGTGGGTGGGTGCTGGTAACACTGAAAACAGCATTCACACTGCAGCTGTACGAAACACTCCTGATTCTGCTGAACAAGGCAAGCTTATTACAGGGTGCATGAAGGGGAAAAAGAAAAAAAAAAAAAAAAAAGAGGTTTCAGCAGGCTGTGGAGGTCCACGAGCAGAGCAGACTTTGCCTTCCCAGCCAACTGGATGGGGAGAACAAGCTGCAGTCCCTGTCCACGCTGAGTGAGTGCTCGCTGCAGCACCAGGACCAACAGTCCTGGAGCCAAGGAGCTCTATTTGCAGAGCTGGCAGGGAGCCCACGTGAGCTCAGTAAATAAAGTACCCAGATAATAAAAATACCCAAAAGCACTGTTTAATTTTTTTTTCTGAGGAACCTGATACAGAGAGAAGCATAGGGCAAACCCATCCCTCCAGAAGAGTGGAACACACAGAACCTGAAAGGTCTGATGGCTCACAGCTGGTGCAGCTAAATACCTGGCACTCATTTTTGGGGGAAACAGCTGGGATTCAGGATAACAAGGCTCAGACAGGATCTTCTGTATTGCAAACCCTCAAGTCCCCTGCAATCCTAGCTACGAACCCTTGGTGGATGAACAGGTCAATGCTTTGTGTATCAGTGACCTAGGAAAGCATCAAAGGAGGTGGTCAGGGACATAGAAGCCACAGGCTGCCTTCGCCTGCAGTCACACTGGAGTTACAGGAGACACTGGGCTAGCAGGGTGCTGCAGAGGGAAAAGGAAATCAGATCCAACCTGTAAGTAGCGAGCATGTTTTGGGTTTGCTTCCCTCTTCACCAGGGCCTCAGGTGGGAACCCAGCACACCTTGGAAAATGCAGGCAAGGATGTCTGAGGTGGCAGGCTCAGCCTGGTGACCCAGCAGACCCCAGCACAGGCTGCAGGAGACCAGCTGGGCACACCTGGCAAGCAGTGACGTGGCAGAGACCTGTGGATCTTGCCTTTTACTCCCTCCTCTGCCATTTTTTTCTGGCTGGGGCTGGCCTGAGATTCAGCTTGTGCCAGGGCAGCAGGGACTACCCACAGCTCATCCCACATGTATGCATGCCCTCCTTCCCCAAAATGATCCCTTCATCTGACTAGAGGACCTTTCTGGATCTCCAAACAGCTCAGCAGATCCTCTTCCTTCTACCATCCCTTTTCCTTGAATGTTCCTTTTTCTCTGTAGCCTAGCAACTCAGCACAGACTCAGAATATTAACAGCTCCTGTCCCCACACACAATCTTCTCCAGAGGCCTGAAAAATGTGACAGCAGAGAGGCTGAGAGGGGTAGGAGCAAACATGAGAGATGTGGGGAGCGTGCAGGGAGCCTCTCCCAGCATTCAGAAACAGCAGAGCCATTCAGCTGTCGGATCTGCCACCTTCACTTAACATGTACATAACATATAGAGCTATTTATAGCCCCATTTATTTACATATTCAAATAGCAGCACGACACGCAAGCACTTGTATTTGGATTTAGGTTCTATATTGAGGTGCTGGCACTCTTGCACAAATACGTTCTCTGTTGCTGGGTGCTTTAAATGTATATATGACAGGATGTCAGAAGGTCAGATTCTCAAGGTCTAATTTGGTTTTCAATCAAATCAGATGAAGCTTTCACTTGGGGGGAAAGCTACTTTAGCATTCTGCAGTAATCCTCCCCACTGCTGCAACATTGCTATTGAAACAGGTGGCAGTTTGGAACATTGCTCTCAAATACAGCCAGCTTTTTAATACATATATATATATATAAAAATATATATAGGCTGTGGGAGTTTTGCCCATGTAAAAACATGAATAAAAATTTAAGGGGGGGAATTATCCTGGGCAGTTTTCTGCAGTAGGAATTCTAACTACTACAGGAATGCTGGGGTGCAAGCTGAAGTGGTTCATACCAGCACCATACAACACTGACATGTTCAGAGCTAAAGATAACTCGGCTGATACAGGAACAGATGGAGCACTGCAATGCACAGCCCTGTTCAGCTGAAAGCACGCTGCAAACCATCCAGCCACAGCCTCTCCTCCTCCCCAGCACTGCTCCTCTCCTGGCGTGGGGTGGAGTCACCTCCCAAGTGCACAGTGAACTCGGCCTTTTCTGGGAGTGCACGGAAACGGCCCCGTTTGGGAAACTGCCTAGTGAGCAAAACGTGTGAACTCTGGTTCTGAGCACTGGAGCAGGGTTGACTCAGCCCTCCCGAGGCTTGAACTTGTGCTGGAGGACTCGCAGAGCTGCTCCTCAGGGAGAGCAGCACCGTGGAAGGATGCACAGTGATGAGCGTTGCCACCACGCTTTATTCATGCTGCAAACCCCAAGGTCTGGGCTGGGAATTGCCCAGTTCACCCCACAGCTTTCCCAGAACCCAGAATTTCCCATCATGCAGACGGAGAGCATTCTGCAAACTCTCCCATTAAGATGTCAGGCGAATGCTAAAAGATCCCCAGGAAGAAATAAGCAGAGTAGAATAGAAAGCTTCAGGAGCAAGAGAGGATCATTTCCCTTGTCCAGCAGTTCAGTCTTTCCTCAACTGAGAGCTTGCTCCAGCAAGGTTCCCACAGTTCACCTCCTACTTAAGGCCAAATCACGCCATTTGGCCAACAAAAATATTCATTCAAGGTCATCATTAATGTTGAAAAAGTCAGAGCCCATCAGCACAAGCACAGGGCACCCATTTTTGGGGAAGAAATAGAGCTGTCCCCTCACACGAGGAGAGCCTCAGGCTGTTTGGTGGCAGGTGAGCTGCTCCACCAGGCTGCTCCACAGTCCTTGGGACCTGTGTCTCCAAAGGAATTCCTGGGGCTTTGTGCAGATCCAGCTTCCAGCTGGCCACGGCGTTTGGAGAGACTGCATGGTGATCCTTGGCTTGTTACTTAGCAACTGGACTCTAAGTAGTAGTGAATTTACTGGGCTGTCACTGCAGCCGAAGCAATACCAGGAGCAAGGGCATGGGGAGGGTTTTGTCATGGGAATGGGATAACTTGTGAAGTATTATGGAAGGCAGGCGAGATTTTTCCCTTCTACAAGTTGCCATAAATGCAGTAAATATTGACATATGAGTCACACTGACCTATTTTCTAGCTTTTAAGCCGGGACAATCTCTTTGCAACTGATTTCAGAAGCAATGAATGAGGAACACTTCAGGCCCCTTCACGAGTTCACTTTTTTCTTGACTATTTTATGCAACTCCTTTGGAGGAACCATCCCTGTCTTTCAGGCAGACAGGGGACCACTCCTTGTTTAAACTTGAGCACCCAATCCCCCACCACCACCCTGCAGAGCACCCCTGAGGCCAGATCCTTTACCTGTCCTCAGTCCAAGGGATCTTTCAGCACAACCAGTGAGAATTCTGTTAAAGAAAGGCATCACGTGATGTGAGCAGGAATCCACATCTGATCCTTGACTTTTTAGGCACTGTCAGCCCTGGTGAAAGTCACCCTAAGCCTCAGCACTCACAAGATATCACTGCTGCAAGGATAAAAAAATCCTAACCACAAATCTAATGACGGCAGGTGAGATGGGTCCTTGACATCAGCTTTGCAAAGGTGTTTCTGGAGCTCGGTGGATTTCTCCTCTTGCCATCTCTCCAGACCAGCCACAGAGCAGGCAGTTGTGCCTCCTGCATGCAAACAAGAGCATCTCAAAGCTGCCAAGTCCAGAGCGGTTTGGAGGTTGCTCTCCACCCTGCCACAGCCATCTTTCACTCCTCCAAACCACCCTCCAGCAGCAGGAAAAAGCAGCAAAATGCTGTTGCTTTCCCTCAGCCAGCCAAGTGGTCATGTGTCTCCTGCTTCCTCCTGCTGGAGAAGCAAAGGGAGCAGGTCCCCAGGGTGACTGTGTGACCGATGGCAGTGTGCACATGGACCTCTGCCTCCCCTGATAACTCTCCCCTCAGGAAAATGCTGTTTGATGTGTACAGAACCAGCACTGTTTGATTTCCCAGGCACCCCAAGCTCTGCAGCCCCACACGCCAGCATCTGAGGTGACAAGAGCTGCGTGACCCCAGCTGTGCTGAGGCACCACCAGCAGAGGAAAGCACAGGCACTCGCCAGCCCTGAAGAAACCACTCACCCCAGCTGCCTGTTGCAATACCCTGGTTTAGATCACAGCACACAGAAGTCCCTCGTGTATAAAAAAAGCACATAACCCTCACCTGCCCGTGCCTGTGGGGATATCTCACCCCAAGAGCTCTACCAGCCTTACCACGAGCAGATCAAGACTCACAGAATCATCAAGGTTGGAAAACACCTCCAAGGTCATCAAGCCCAGCCTTTGACCAAATACCCCCATGGCCACCAAACCGTATCACAAACTGCCACATCTGCTCAGTTTTTGGGCACTGCCAGGGATGGTGACTTTACCACTTCCCTGGGGAGCCTGTTCAAATTCCTAACCACTCATTCAGTGAAGAAATTTTTCCTGATATCCAACATGAATTGCCCCTGAATCCTTCACCACCACCAAGGCCTCACAGCTCCCTGTTACCTACAGCACTTCCACCCCAGGAGCCTCCAGCAGTCCATCAGGACCATATCCCCTGCAGCACCATGACAGGGCACCATCTGCAGCTCAGCACCAACGCTGCCTCCCAGTTTTCCCATATTTTGGCAGCCCTAAATATTCAGCAGCTTTGAATAGCAAGATGTAATGTATACACACAGGCAGAGTTTAGACACCACGGTGTCACAGGGCCGGGGATACCCAAGGCTACAGAGAAACATTTGCAGCACTGGAGTGTCATGTCATACTTGTATCTCACATATAACTCCAGAAAACTCTGACTGTAGGATTTAAATGCTTTAACCTCTGCTTTTTAAAAACATTTGGATACCCAAGGACATAGAGACTGAGAAGTATCTGTTTGTCGTTTTTCCATTGAAAAGAGACAGCAACAAAACAGAACGTTTTCAATTAAGAATGAGGAAAACATTGACACATTTGAAGAGAGTAGATGGTGCTAAAAGGCACAGCATAATAGTAGAAGTTCCTTCTTAAAAATCTTGGTTTTTAAAGCTCAAGACACCTACACCAATGGAAAATCCTTTTCAAGGCACACTGCAGCAAAGTCGTGTTTGTCCAGTATTGCAGGTGTACATATATTCCAGTGAAAACAGAACTGAAAAGCCTGCTCAGGACAGATTCCACCACAAAGTCTTTTTCAAGCACTCCCAAAAGATGGAAAATTTGATGTAGTGAGAAGAGTGATGCCCCACTGATGATGGCATAACAGGTTGTAGGATGAACTGTCCTGGTCAAGAACACCCTTACGCAAAACCTGCTCCACTTGATTTTGGGTTAAAAGCCAGTTGAAAACCCTTGCAGCTCATTGTTGCCTTGAGACATGCTTTCCATCTCTCTCAAACAGGGAAATCTGCCAAACCAGACAGCTTGTTTTTCAAGCAAGCTTCGAGAAGTTGGGAAATAACAGCCACGATGCTTCCTGCCATAACCTCCAAGAGATCCAGTGCAGCGTGCCAGCGCCAGAGCAGTCACTCCAACAAGGCACAGCCTGGAACAGGGGCGCAGGGCTGGGGAGCAGGGAGGCATTGGAAGAGGTTGCCCAGAGAAGCTGTGGCTGCCCCAGCCCTGGAAGCATCCAAGGCCAGGTTGGACAGGACTTGGAGCAACCTGGGATAGTGGGAGGTGTCCCTACCCATGGCAGGGGGTTTGGAACGAGGTGAGCTTTAAATCCCTTCCAGCCCAGACCATTCTGTGATTCTCTGAAGCAAATCAAGGTCAGCTTTGCAAGGATCCTGCCCCAACCCCTAACCCATCCCCTCTGCAGGCTGTCTCCCAACAAAAGGAATCGACACTCCCACAGACATCCTTCCTTTCACACCCCTATTCCTGCAAACGTTTCTATCTGGGAGCCTTGTTTCTTACACTAGCCCTCTGCAACAATCCTCTTGTAACTTTTCAACTTGTCACCAGGTTTATAAAACTTTAAAGCCAGTGCTATAACAAACTGAAATGATGTTATTGCAGATGTAGGAGAGCATCTTGGGATGAATAAATTATAGGAGCCACAAAGAAATCATGACTATAATGGCTGGATGCTCCAAGCTGTCTACGGTGTGCAGACACAGGAGGGAGCAGGTTTAGGACTGCACAGATCATAGGGCAGGAAAATTGAAGCGTTATGAAGGGTAACCTCCTCTTATTTCAAATGCATACAAAACTTCTGGTAGTTTTCCTTATTGAAATACTTCATTAATACTTCAGGGGAGTCTGAACTGTCTGGTGCTAGAAAAATATGTCCCCAGAGATTGCCTAGAGAGGGAAAAGGCTACATTGGAAGGATTAGTCGTTGTCTAGTCCCACTGTGCAGGAATATACAGCACAGCCTGAACAGGCCAGTCCTCAGCTGGCTGCTGAAAGGACATCCAGCAGTGGGGGAAGACTTGCAGCTCTGTCTGAAGCCACTGCTACTGGCCACCATCAGAATTGCACCAGCAGGGCAAGCTGGCTGAACCAGACCCTAAAAGTGAGTGACTCTGGCAGCATTCAGGCCACGAAGCACAAGGGCAGAAACCCACAGGCTGCCCCAGCTCAGCGTGACGTGAGCTCCACGCTGCCAGAGCGCTTCATTCCCCAGCTCAGAAACGCTGCTGGACTCCTCAGCAACCTGGTACCACACCAAGAGATCTGGACACGTCACTGCCCCAGTGCCCCTGCACACCAACCAGGGTCCAGAAACACCTGCAGGTGTTCCCTGCTCACTGCAACTCAGCCGCCTGCAGCCAAAAGGCATTTCCCAGGCCACCTCCAAGGGGATGAGTTACCCTGATACCTTTAGTTTTAACTTTCATATTTTTTAGATTTTATACTGCGTTAGTGTGTCTGTAACTCTGGGTTTCTTGTACAGTGCTAACAGCTCTTCTCCTAGCCTGGCTGGACAAAACACACCGTTTCCAGCCCGAAGAACCAAGGACATTTGCAGCTTCAGACCCCAAGAATGTAAACAGCCAGGGATTGAGAGGGGACAGTCCGAAAGGATGGGACTGCGTGGACTGAAGCTGTGGTTGGACAATTGGCCCAAATATGTAAATAAGCCAAAACTTATAAAAAGGGCGAAAACCTGTGACCCGGGGTCCATCTTGGGGGTCCATCTTAAATGTAGTCTTGGCCAGACTTTTGTACTCCCAGGGTGTGTCCTGTGAAGGCCTTTCAATAAATATCTATTTTATTCTTTAACTCTGTCCAGCCTCTGTTCCAGGTAGCCTTCTTTTAGGGATCAACCCAGGAGATCCCATCCTTCTGTCCTTTATGGGTCACCTGAGCTACTCAACAGCAGCATGAAGACATTCCTCCTCCCGGCCTGCCTTCAAATCCCCAACTTGCAAATTTGAACAGGAGATGAAAAGACTCCAGCGAGGCCTTTCATCTGCATGGATCAGCACTTCCCAGAGGGTCTGCCCCCTCAAATGTGCCCTCCCCAATACCTATTTGGCCTGGCCCCTGGCATCCTTCCCCAGACATTTCAATTGATGTCACTGATCTGGGCTCAGCAAATAATCCTTCTAATCACTGACAAGAACAGAGGCTGCAGCTCAGCTTGCTTAGCCATGCTAAGGGGGGTGCACAGCAAGAAAGCATCACTCCAGAAAGTGAGCCTGAAAATATGGCTGACCACACACAGGCAGCAGCCGCCATGAACCAGGAGGGGACAGTTTTTAAAATAAAGGCTGCAGTTTTGGTCTCTCATCACTGGGAGATGGTTACCACTGTGCCTATGAACAGCCTGGCATGGCACAGGATCCTGGAGTGGCCCTCAGGGAGGTGGAGGTGCCTCAGCTTTGGGTGTCAGAACACACATGCAAAGCATTCTGTGCATGTCAGAGTGTCTGGGACCATCCAGCACAAAGACACTACAGTGCTGCCTTTCCAGAGAGCCCTGCATCTTTCCAGGACTGGAATACCACCACGTCTTCATTTTGGGAACACGGCTCCCCTGGGAGTGAGGGCAAGGAGTGCTCGTGGATGGAGCTGGATCGCCCCACAGCACCACAACCAGCTGGGCTCCGACGGAAAACAACTTTTGGAAGCACGCAGCGCCTGGTCACTGACAGCACTTGTTCCCCACCAGCAGGCAGCCAGCAGGCGCCAGGAGTCCCAGGGAAAGGCCTGGGAGAGCCGGGGGCTCTCCTCAGCCTGCCCAGTCCCAGCACCAGGGCCATTGTTCCCAAAAGGATGGCTGAGGATTAATTAATTATCCTACAAGGGGCAGTAAGTAATAACACTCCTTGTGGAACAATAGAAGCTATTTGGTCGCCATGACAACCCAGCTTCACTTGCGTGCCTTTAATTTATTCATTGCACAGCTCCTTTCCCAAGCACACATGATGCCAAAAAAATGCCTTGTTTTTCTTGCCAGTATCCATGTCCAGAGCAGGGGTAAAACACAGCCCTTTCCCCGGGGCATCTGTCACACAGGAGAATGATGCACATAAAATCCCTTCAGCCTGGAAACTTACATCACATGAGAACTCTTCTGCTCCCTAAATGTTTGTTCTTTAAGATGATTCTGATTTTTAACCCCTCTTTGTAGCTGCCTCACCATGGTGCTCAGAGATCTTGATTCTGGATAAATTCTCACCTACAGCCACCTCCTCTCCCATTCCTAAACCTTTCCACACCCTCTCCCCCTGCCCCAATATATGCAGGAAAGATGGGCAGGAGATTATTCTTGTCAAACAGAGAGCCAGGAGGGGTAATAAAAAGCCCAGAAGGGACATTCCTTCACATCCACAGGAGCACGGCATGGACAGTGGTACCCAGCCACGCCACCACCATCAAAACACTCAATGCCCATCACCGTGCTGCTCAAATCCTGCAGGATCCAGAGCAGCACGTGGATGAAGGCCCATGCCAGGAAATCTGTGCATCACAGAGGGATCCTTGTTGCTGTTTCTCGCCCAGTTCTGTGGCAGAGGGAAGCAGGGGTTCCCTGGAGAGGGGAGAGCACCACATTTACATGGCAAGGGTTGGAAAGTGCTGCTGGGACGATGGCTACTGGGCTGAGGCACAGCTGCCCACACCTGCTGGACAGAGACCCTGATCAGCCCCTTTAGCCCATGGACACCTCTCCAGCAGGAGTTTCATCCTGCATCAGCCTCTGCAGGGCTCAGCTGCCTTCACAGAATGGTTTGGGTTGCAAAGGACCTTAAAGACCATCTTGTTCCAGCCCCCTGCCCCGGGCAGGGACACCTTCCACTATCCCAGGATGCTCAGAGCTTCATCCAGCCTGGCCTTGGACACCTTCAGGAATGGGGCAGCCACAGCTTCTCTGGGCACCCTGTGCCAGGGCCTCACCATCCTCACAGGGAAGAATTTTCTCCTAAGGTCCAGTGTGAACCTACTCTCTTAGTCTGAATCCATTCCCCTCATCCTGTCACTCGAGGCACTTGTAAAAAGTCCTTCTCCACCTTTCTTGTGGGCTCCCTTCAGGTACTGGAAGGCCACCCCAAAGCTGGCTTTTTTCCAGGCTGAACAATCCCAGCTCTCGCAGCCTTTCCTCCCAGCAGAGCTGCTCCATCCCTCTGTTCACCCTGGTGCCTCCTCTGGGCTCTCTCCAGCAGGTCCCTGTCCTTCCAGTGCTGGGGACAGACCTGCTCAGGCTCACAGGTTGTTGGTACAGATCAGCTGAGAACCAAACCCCTCACCCCGTCCCAGTTACATTTGTGCAAGTTGGGGTCTTAAGCCACAAGTCCAGACTCCAAATTGTCCATGGTGGCTCTAACAGGAGGGTGACATCTGGTCCAGCACCCCAGAACATCCAGGTCCAAGCTGAGCCCAGGGGAGGAGGTGACTCAAAGTTGAGTCGTGGCCTGACAGCCAAGATGGATGGAACTAGGTTAAGCCATCTGGCTCTGCTAAGCTGAGCCTAACCTCAAGCACAGCTACCCAGTGCCACAGAGACAGCTCTGTACCTGAATTTAGGGCCACACACACTGCCCAGTGTCACTGTCACTGGGCTGAGGTGTCACAGGTCGTGCAGAGAATTAGGGGGATGGTGGGATGGTGGCAGAGAGTCAGCAAAAGACACTTCCATATAGGAACCTGAAGGTTCATGGCTGGCTCTTCCCCCCGGGTCATTCCAACATGCATTCAGGCTTTTCAGGCAGTTTGGGAACAAAATCAACTGGTCAGGTTGTGTCACCTCCCCTCCTCCCCTGCACGCAGCAGCACAAGAGCTGGTGGGCCAGGGAAACAGGGCAGGAGAGGCCAGAGAAATGGGACAGGAGCAGTGGGAGACCAAGGTTTTAATTGACTTGAACTGCAAGAGCTCTGAACTGGCCCAGGATTCTCCTGCACGGGTCAGGAAGTGAGGAAAGGAACAGGAACTGTCAGGAGGCTCCCACCAGCCTCCCACTCCACTCAGCCTCTGGGAAAGGAGCAGAGTCTGGAGGAAAAGCCTCTGGACTGGAGGGAGAAAGGCAAGTTTAGGCAGTGACAGCACAATCCACGTCCTCTGCTGGGTGCTGAGGGCTGCTGAGGGACAGTCCTGGATGTGAACTCAAACCATGACCAAAGTAATCAACAAATTTCACAGATTTCACCCCAAACCATTGCTACCTGAGCAGATAATTTTTTGTTGCTGTTGTTCATAGTGGTGTGAAAAGCTTCAGTCTAATCAATGCCACCCAAAACCAGCTCTCCATTAGATGCCTCTCTTTCCAGCACAGATCTCCAAGGAAATGTTGAATTACCACCAGCAAATGAAAACTCACTCTTTTTAACTTGGCAGCGTCAGACTGACCATAAAGCCACCTTTGTATTCACCAAAATATACAATTCACATCTACTCTTTTAAAGCATAAGCATTACTGACTTGGGGAGGTGTCTGTGCAACCAGCACAGAAGGGGTAAGAATCTACTCTGGATGAGATGCCACAAGATCCAGAGGTGCCAGCAGAGATCCAGATGCCTCCAAGGAGCCATTGCCTTGGAAGTAAATCTCAACCAGAAAACGGAAGAACAATTTATCAGGCTTTTTCTTTCTTTCTTTTTCTCTTTCTTTCCAAACTTACCATGTTGACTTCAGAGATCTGGTCAATGCTGGAGATGTGGATGCTCATTCCCACTGTGACAGGGTTACCTGAAACACAAATAGACTGGGTTAGGACCGTATTCAAGCCCTCCTTTCTTATCTCCAATACCACAATTGCCCAGAAATGCATGGATTTGATTTCAAGCAGCCCCACATTCCCTGAGTATCATGGAGTTGAATGTGCTCAAGTGATTAGATTTCTCTAACTCCCAGACTTACAGACTCACCCCAAGGAGCAGTGCAGCCTAGGCTTGATTTTTTTAATTCCTGGAAGTTAATTACCCCCTAGCAATACAATTATCTCTGCTTATTCCAAATAATGCCTTCAGAGACCAGCAGCAGGCTCCCAGTGGGCTTGCATAAGGTGGTCCTGACTGACCATAAAAAGGACACAGCACCCAAGGCCATGCAAGCCACGGGCAGGAGAGATGCTCCAGCTCACTCCTCCATCACTCTGCCGGCTCTGAGTACTCAGTCTGAAAATCCCAAGTGAGTTTTAACACCCAAGACACCAGACAAGTACAGGAAACAGATCTATGAAGTGAAAAAGCAGCATTTGTACGGTGGCTTTTCAGAGCAGAGCTCGGATTAGAGAACTGGACAGTCCTTACAGCGGGGTTTGAGCCACGTAAAACAATTTACAGCAAGATACACACCCACTACCGAACCCAGGAAAAACCCTCCTGTAGATGGAGATGGGGTTTTTGCAAGTTACCCCTCCCTTTTGCAAGTGTTCAGGCCCACAGCCCCAAAGGCAGAGCACAAACCCAATCCCACCCCAAGAAAAGCCCCTTTCCTCGCACAGGCAAGGTGGAAAACGGTCCCTTGCGATGCATCACTAGAAAGGCAAAGGCAAGCAGTTGTGCCACTCAAGGTATTAACTCTTCCATGCACTCATTAGTGGATCTAAGTGCTGAAATATTTACAGATAATCATGAAATGGCTTAGAAAGTAATTAGGAGATTGGGGGAGAGGGGAGAACCACACAACTGGAAATGAAGTGATTTTTTAATTATGTGTTACCAGAAGTGGAGAAGCAGTGTCATTAGGGGTGCCTTGTGATTGGGTGTGCTGTTCACCGAGACCCTCGGCTGCAAATTAAGCAGCATTATCCTTTAATGGAATATGAACAACACCGAAAACATCGGAATCAACAACTGTAATTAGGCCCTGCTATGCAAATCTTAAAGAGGCAGTGCAGGCTCCAGCACCCCGGGCTGGCTGACAGGGTGCCCGAGGCAGGGGTGCTCAGGAGACCTGGTGGAGCCTCTGAAGATCCCGTCACAGACACATCTTCGCTGTGCTTGTACCTTCATCCTTCACAAGGGAGCCAGGTGGGAAGATAACCAACAGTCACACCAGGGAGAGACGATTCTCCCGCAGCCTCCTTGCGCCAGAGGCTGACAGAGGCACAGCAAAGCTTTAAAGGAAGTCTCGCTTTGATAGTTTGTCTTTTTTTTCTTTTTTTCCCTGAAATCAGGGCCTTGTGATAGAAGCCATAGCAAGAGGAGGAAGTCAGCGCTGCCCTGAGGATCTTGCAGGCTAATTAGTTACAGGAGGAGAGTCAGGGCCAGGCACAGGGCTGCAGCAGAGCCTGGGAGAAGCCAGATTCCCACTCCAGAGCCTTTCTGCCGTGCAGAGCTGTTCCGTCCAAGAGCGCCCCACTGCCTGCTTGGCTCCCAGCCTGTCCCCACCAGGGCTTCTGTCACTGTGGCTGTGCATCCCCTCCTTCCCCAGCACCAGCCAGGGTTCTTCCCCCCACTGCAAGCAGCAGGCTGGGTGGTTAGAGCAGGGGAGCACTGACAGTGGGGATACACGAATATTTGTCAAACCCAGAGCCCATCCAGCCCATCCTATCCGTCTAGACATTTGTGCTGTGCTCATCACCATGGTATCCCAGCGCCCCAGGTCATGCAGTGACTCAGTGTCAGAGCCAGGGACGAGCTCCAGACCCCCCCACTCCCAGCTCCAGGAGCAGCTCTGGGCTGGAGGGATCAGCCGTGCTGCCCCCAGCTCCCTGCAGAGTCAGCAGGGCTCCTCTTGGCGCTGCCAACTCCTCCACACCCCAGCCATCACAGAATTTGGGAGGCTCCAGTGCCCACCTGGGGTGTGCAACCCACGGGCTTCTGTGTGTGATTGTCCTACAAACAATGAAATGCAGGTCCTGCCTTTACTGCACCTACTCTCCTCTCGATGCCAGGGAAGCCACTCCACCTTCCCCAGCCCTGTCGTGAAGGCTGGCTCCCAGTCTGCTCAGGACAGGGATTCAGGAGGGTGCACAGATCCAACACAAAAATATGTCCAGACTCTCAGTGCAGCCCAATGGAAAACCGGGCCAGCTGGTGCCCAACATTCAGACTTTAAGCAGTACAGAAAAATAAACAAAGGACATCAATTCTGCCAATGTTAATAGCTCCAGGCAAGAGGGATACAAAAGTAGGGTATTTCAAATATGGGATAACGTCATCTGTAGGTTTGTCCCAAATAGACAGAACTCTGTGTTTGTGGATCCAAGACAGGGCAAAAGAAGTAAAGCTGATATTAAAGGCCCATGCTTTTATCTGTGCCTTGCCAATGGGTACAAAGAACTACACTTTCTTCCCTTAAAGGAAAAGTTTCTGCCTGGAAAGGATTTGTAGGCAAGATCACGAGTGAGAGAGTGTGAGAAATTCTGCCACTTTTACCAGCAAATGGCACCCTCGCACATCCCTGTTTCTCACCACCACTGGAGAGTTCACCAACATTTTGTCTTGAAAGTAGTTTGATGCCTGTGAACTCAGGAAGTTGGAAGGGAAGCAGACGAGAGTTATAATAAAACCTGTCCTTTTTCTGCAAGTGATACTTGTCAAATATAAACACAGTCAAGGTAGAGAACAAGTTGTGCTAATCTGCAATATTTTCCCAGCAACCAGTTATTACTTTCAGATTTTATTTTATAATGCATAAAACCCCAGCACCTGGAGTCACGTTGCTAACAGAAATAACTCAGATGGCACAAGTGTAGAGGAAAGGTGGTGTTTCCAAGCCTGTGTGTGCCTGTGCTCCAGCCAGAGGTGATGGCAGCCTGGACTGGGACATCTCTCCCAGAACTCAGCTTGGTTCTGAGCCTGCAGAGCTCACCGAAGGCAACAGCACAAAATTCAGTGAAACGGGGATGATTACTCAAGCACTGCCCTGAGCTAAGGTCCAAGCTGCCCTCTATTCACTCTACCCAAGAAAGTTAACGCCAGAGCAAGCTTGGGCTCCTCTGCCTTCAGATCTCCAACTGCAACACAGACACAGCCAAAAAGACTCCAAACCAGCGGGCAGGTGAACAGAGCTCGATTTATGGTCCACTGAAGCCACATCATTTTTATGAACTACAGCCAGCGCTTCAAGGCTCCTGGTTCCTGCATTCCTGACCACGTGGACTCGGCACTGCTGGCACAGCCAAGGTTTGCAGTTGCTGAGGGACAGGGATCAGCCTCAAAATTACCCTTTAGTCTGAACTACAGGAACAAAGGCATTAACAGGGTGTCAGAAACTTCACAGCTTCCCTGAGCAATACCTTCCTGCATTTCACTGCACTGAAGTCTTTTCCTAGATACCCAAACCAAATCTTCTCTGCAGTTTGGTCTCATCATTCCCCCCACCCTCCACGACAGCGAAAGAATAAATCAATCATCCTTCCTTAACAACAGCTTTTATGTTCTGAGAAACCATGACATCCCCCTCCCTCCCCCACCCATGCTGCCTTGTCTAGATTAAATGCACCTGATTTCTTCAACCTCTCTTCAGAGGTCATGTTTTCTAAAGCTCTGACAATTAGTGCTGCTCTCCTCTGGCCTTTTGCCAATTTGTCTACATCTCTATTTCAAAGCCCGGTACCCACAAACCAGCCACTGAAGCAAAGACACACTCGTACAGACTAAAGAGAAAGCAACCTCCCCTGTACAGAATCCTCCTAAAACCACAGGAACACCTCCAAACCCGCTGCACCCATCCTGGGAGCTGCTCGCTCTGTGTAGGAGGTTAGAGATGGCAAAGGGGCAGCTGAGCTCCTGCCATCCGAGTGCATCACGCGTGCAGCAGGACGGAGCACAGCCCTGGCTCTTCTGGACAAGAGGAGAAATTATTCGAGACAGCTTTGTGCATGAGCCTCAGCGCTCCCTGCTTGCACCCTGCCTGTGGCATCACCAGTCTCTGAGATCCCTGCAGCAGCAGGAAAGCTGCTTTTAGGTCTTCTGCTGAGTAAACAAAGCCAACCAGAGAAAATTAGAGGCTTCGGTTACTAAACCTACATATAGAACAGGTCTGTGCCTTACCCTGCAATGGGAAATACCCACAGGCATGAGATTCCATCCATGCAAACCCCTGCTCCTCACTCCCAACCCTCCAGAAGCTGAAGGGCAGCCCCAAAACAGCCAGTCCCAGACAAGGCCGCCCTGCACTGCCTGGGGGAAGTGTTTCTGCACAGGCAGGGTGATTCAGGCAGGCAGGAAAAGGGCCAGGTTTGCTGCTAAAGGACCATGGGACTGCAGTGCCTCTCTTGCATTTTCAATGACCTCCCACCCAACAGGATCAGCACTTGGGACACTCTCAGTCTCGCCAAAGGCACGACCAGCACGCAGCCTGTAATTCCACTGCCAGGACTTTTCCCCTCAGCCTTCACTCCACGTTCCTGAACAAGGCAGGAGCGTTCAGCATCTTTCTGCAGAAAATGGCTCGCCCAGGCCACTGCCCCTGCTTTGTTCCCAGCACTGAACCTCGGGGCAGCCTGGCTTTGTGTTTACAGCTCAGACCCAGGGCCCACGTCACGGCTACGTGCGGCCCCGAGTTGGTTACACAAGGCCTGACAGACGTGGTTAGTTAGGAACCAAGAGCTCCCAGGTAATTGGAGGTGCAGAAGGAGGCACATCCAGCACCGGGCTTGTCGCTGGCTGAGAAGCTGCTGCCAGGACGAAAACATCCATCCTCTTCATAAATCTCCCTCTGGCCCTCCCAAAACAGATAGCCACGAATCATTTTCGGCTGATGGACTAATTAGTCCTGTGCCATGGTTTTTTGAAACCACCCAAAAGCTAACTCAGAGGCCAGCCTGTTGTCAGGACACTCAAATTTACTACACTCCAGTGCAGGCAGAATGGAAACGCTCCTGGGTTTTCGGCACACAGGAAGATTGCAAGAGGAGTTCACAAATTGCTGTCTGCATAATAGCTGTGCTTACAGATCTCATGACCGAGGCTCTGCTACAGCAGTGAGAGAACGTCTAAAAGATGCCAGCCCAGCAGGCTACACAAGCCAAATCACAAAGAAGTTTCCCAACGCTGACTTTCCTGTTCCTTTCCTTTTATTTCAGCTTACGTACAGCATCAAGCACAAACTCAGCTTAGTGTTAATGTTGCTTGAGGAACAAGAAAAGTTGACCATGTATCATGAAAGCAGAGATGTTCCGGGAACCACTTTCATCCAGCATCTCTGATTTGCAGTGACATGAGTTCAGCAGGGTCCCCATAGAACCTACTTAAACTTTTCCAATAAAATTTAAACATCCATTTAACACTTTCCAATCCTTTTTCCCCTTGTTTTTTTTTACTCTTATTGCCATGATCTCTCCCCCACCCACAGCCAGTGCAGTGCATTTATTTTGCCAGGCTCAGCACAACAGCCAGAAACATCAAACACGTTCAGAGGCTGACACTGAAGCTCTCCCTCTTCTCCCAGCAGCTCACCCCCATGGAATCCCTTGGATTTAAAAGGGCAAAGCAAACCATGGCTTTACACCTTTGGAGACTGTTGTACATTACCAGAAGGAGAGATAGTCTCGAGGCAAATCAGCAAATCGGGCATTGGCTTTTTGTCTGGGGAGGAACAGGGTGAATGAGGGACTTGCCACTGCTGAGGAATCTCTCAGTGGGATTTTGGAGTTAAAAACAAAGCCTTGGCCTCCAGAATATCTGGGGATGTCAGTGCCTGCTCTTTTCCCATGGATTCATTGTTCAGCAGGGGCAGGAAGGATTTCTACCACCACTAGTTCCCATGGAGATTGCAGCTGCTCTCCAAGTAGGTCTGGCAGAAAACAGTTTCTTGGGTATGACAGGTTTCCTACATTTTCCCCTACTCCTTTAGGGTGTGCTTGGCCCTTTTTACACCACTGAGCCCATGCACAGAAGGAGATTTTGCCTAGCCCTGGTATGGTTTCCATCCATCTACACCACACCAGGCACAGCATCACCCTGGGCAAGGAGGAGAAGGAGGATTTCCAGCCTGTGCCATTCTCCTGTCCTGGCATGTCATCCAGTCAGGCAACTGAACCTGCAATATTCATTTAAGAAAGGGGACTTGACTTTCCCAGGAAAATGCCAAACTGGAGGAAGCTTTCACCAGGATGGTTGCATTAAGGACAGCACAAAGATAGGACAGAACATCTAAGGGAGGGTACAACCACAGCACAGCTGTTGAGCAGACTTTTGGAATATCCAAACAGGAGCATGGTGCAAGCAGTGAGGCTCCTGTTGAGTGAGGAGCCAGGAGGCACAGCCCACGCAAAGCAGGCAGAGTGACCTCTGCTCCTGCCAGCACTGCTCCCCGTGATGCTCTGTGCAAACACACAGGCTAACCTGGATAACAGCAGCCACAGTCCCAGCCTGATGTCACATGAAGTCTCCCTATGGATCTGAACAGTCACAGAACGTTTTCTCAAGCAAACTGTGCCTGCTCCTGAGCCAGTGCTGAGGGATCCTTCTGGAGGAACAGTGCTTTCCCAGGGCAGATGTAGCACCCGTTCTGTGACTGTTCCAGGGGAAGCAGGGAGTTAAGGAGCACAGTCTGTGAGGCACAGTGGATTACCTAATCTATCTCATGGGTATTTTTAATGGATTAGTAGGTATTAGAGTGGGATATTGCAAATATCCCATGGAAATTTGGAAGCGAGAGAGAACAATCAGCTGGCTGCAAAAACAGTGTAAAGGTTGTCCCAGAGGGATTGAAGGATTACAGAGGAAGCTAAATCAAGGTTGATTTTAAAAGATGTTGGTAGACAGCTACCCAAGCTGAATAAAAACAAGGTCTCAAATGTACAGGCTTAAAAATGGAACAAGAGAGTAGACACCAAGCCTGACAGCATCTGGACTGCCAGTGGACCCAGTCCAGCAGAGCACCTGTACACACACACACAGGGCTTCCAGCATTAAAAAGAAGTTACTGACTACTCAGAATGTCATCTGCTCTTGGAAGAGGCCTAGGCCAATACTCAGGAGATAGATTTTTAAAGCTGCTTCACCCTCAGTGATGAAGACAGTCTTCCAAGGGCTTCTGCTTGTGAATCTCTAGCCCAGGTGATGCACATTTGGTAAGGCTGCAGCAAAGCAAGAGGCAAATAAATTCTCAGGTTTGCCAAGCACTAATTTACAGACACACAAGTGCATCACCTCACCAGAACTGACCACCATCAACCTGGCATTGACCAGCGGGTCCAAGCAAGCAGCTCTTTAACAGCAACTTTACCAAGAGTACTGAGTGCCAGCTGCCATCCATCCCTTTAAGCTGGCAGTGCCCAGCTGAGACCACGGCCAGCTTGCTTTGCAGGGATGTCACTGCCATGGGAGCCTTTGTTGGAGCAGGGACATTGCAGAAGGTGGATCCAGACCCGACCCTTGGGAGATGAAGGCAGTGCTCCAGCCTCCTGGAGGATGGGTCACCTGCCCTCCCCGTGTCCCCCAGGGCACCCACACGGAGCAGCTCTGATGCTCTGCAGTCTGCAGGGCACACACCTGGCGTTCCCCTGCTGCATGCCTCTCTGCAGAGCTGGCACTAGGAAATACCACATTTCCCTGTGTTTACACCGAGCAAATCCCAGGAAAACAGGGACACTGAGCGTCCCAGGTCCCTCCAGCTCTCCTCCACCAAGAGTAGTAGCAGGAGGACAGTGGGGCTTGCCAAGCAAGTGCCTCTCGTAGACTGACAGCAAAGCACCACGAGCCAGGCTGCTTCTCCCCAGCAGCAGCGTGAAGCGTTGTGCCCACGCTGATCAGCCGCCCCCACATCGCTCCACCTGAGAAGACTTCCCTCCTACCTCTGTCAGGATCCTGGCAGGCAACTGCATCTCCCCAGGGGCCCTGCCAGAGCAGCCCTGGGGCACAGCTCTGCCTGCCTGGGAAGCTCTGGTGGACTCGGGAATGGTCCAGTCCTTTTGCTTTTACTCAGGCTCGCAGAGCTTGTGTTTGCCCCATCTCCCAGAGCCTCTGCTCCTCCGGCTGGGGCAGGCTCAGAAGCCTTTGGCACCCTCCTGCTCCTCCTTCCCCAGCCCACTCACCCTGCTTTGGGAGGGGGCAGATCTGCAGAAAGGATTGCACACAGACACGGAATATTTTGAACCTCTAGGTGCCAAAGGAAACAGGGTATTTAACCATCTACCAGAGCACACTCACCACAGGCAACTGCCCCATCTCCAGCTCCCCAGGTCAGCCTCTGAGCAGACCAACCCCCCCAGGACTCATCACAGCCTCAAAAACAGTCTTTACAATGCCTAATGTTCAATTTCTGTACCAGTGCTGGTGCTACAAGGCCCACAGAGGCACACGGATTTTAAACAGGATTAGGGCTGAATCCCAAGCACCAGGATCCCTCCCCCAGCCCCATGACACTCCATGCAGAGCCTGGAGGTAGAAATGCAGCAAAATACCTGGAAAACCAGAGCACCACTCTCCTCTCCACAGCCAAACACCCCCAAGAGCAGGGGTGGTGCTGCTGTGCGTGGGACTCCCGTCCCACCATCCAGGATCCAGCCACCCCCTCCCTCCACAGGCCACTCCACCCCCTCAGGTGGGGCTGCCCACAGGTGAGGTCATTTAGCAGCTTTCCCTGCCTGGCAGCTGTGGAAGTTTCTCCCGAGCTGCCCACTGGAATGTCTCACTTCTCACCTGCCCACTCAGGGCACGAAGGTGCTGACCCAGCTTTTCAGTGCTGGGGCTTTCCTGGCGTGTGAGCAATAAATGTTTTCTCCATGGAGGAGCCCCTCTCGTACGTGCACTGGAAATATCCTCCCCAAAAGCAACTGCAGACCTGGCCTGGACTACAGGAAGTGACCTGTCTGGGAAAACACTCTCACATGTTACCAAATCCTGAGCCATCTAATCCCCTTAGCTGCAAATCAGCTGAGCCAAATTAATTTAAATGGGTTAACACAAGCTCCTCTGTTCACATCAAATCCGTTTCTCTGTCTTGGAAGTGTTTGTAACAACAACAAAATACCTGGACTTGTCATTTTTATCAAAGTGACAACAACAAGGTGTTTTCTCTTTTTTCCTCCCTGTTTTCAGTTTTTTTTATGGGTTAGTCACACCTCCTCATCACTGTTTACAGACTCTTGTCTTTAAAGGATGTAACTCCTGGATTGGATCCCGTTGGACATGCCCAGCATGTGGGGAAAAAACAAAAGGAACAAGATGGCCAGGCCGGGACACGCTGAACTTGCACCATGCCCAAGGTTTATGCTCAGGGGCAGTCAGGACAATTCACAGGGCAAGTATTGATAAAATGGAGTGAGTCAGGCCTGAAAATATCCTTACATTCACATTAAATTCATATCCGAGTTAGGAATCACGAGAAACAAAGCACACACATAAAAACAAGCCTCCCCCTTTCCAAATGTTATCCATGAGATAATGAGTTTTTATCCCTCAGTTTCTGAGGCTCTTGGATGGGCTTTGTTCGGGTGGTCCTGCCCTTTCTCCACAGTCTGGAGACAGGGAAGATCTTAGGAAATTCAGTGGTGACCAAGAATTGCAAGAGTTTAGTAGGAAAAAGGATTCTAAGACGTTCGCTTTTGAAAGATTGCCCCCTGTGCTGGTGTTTCCATTTCAGAAAGAGTTGATTTGCAATAATGTCCAGGACAAAAGTTGCCTTTTACCCCAGAACCTCTTTATTAAGACATAAAACTAAGTCCCATTTGCTCACCAAAATAATTGCTTTCACTCAGGATGCATGGATGAGCGAATCTTGCAGAGTTTTTACATATATATTCATCTCCAGCAATTCATCAACACAATAAGCACACATTATTAACTTGAGTACTCATCAATTTCTTTTTTCTGGAGCTTCAAATACTAGCAAGGAGCTAGTGTGCAATAGGGAAGAAAAACATGTAGGGGAACTTGTGATAAATGTTCTATTTTTGCTGTGAAAGGAGGATAAGAAGAAGAATTCAGCTCATAGCCTACCCTCTCCCGCACTTCCAAAAATTTCCTGCCAAGCTGAGATGCTTCTCCAGAGGCCAGGAGAGTGGGATTTCCTGCAGACCTCCTCCAGGTGACATCAGTGACCTGGGTGGCCTGCTCTCCTGGCCTGACAGCTTCTGATGTTTCACCCAGAGCTTTGCCACTGCCCTGGGCACCCCCTTTTTTCATGCATCACCCACTGAACTGCCCAGTGCAGCCCTTGGACGTGGCTTTTTCCCTGGCACGAGGTTCCCCCAGCCTGGAGACGTCACCTGCTGTGGTCTCACCAACACCAAGCTCCTTGAAGGGAGCAGTGAACCATCTCAGAGTGTAAAAAAAGAGTAAGAAATACTCCAGGTAGCTGAGGGAATGTGTTTGGAAACATCTGCTGGCCAGAAAACCCATCCTGGCTCTGCAGCACAGAGCTGTGGAAGAGGAAGGGGCACTTTGGTGTTCTGCCAGCTCAGCTGACTGTCCCAAAGTGTCACAGGAACCGAGGCAGTCACCCTGTTTCTTCCACTGCTCTTGGGCTGTGTCACAGATAAAAGCCCACCGTGGCTTTTGGTGGCTGGGATGGCTCTGCAGGCTCAGAGTGGAGCCTCTCGTGGGGACAGGGAAGGCTCTGGTGTCCCTTCTTGCTGACAGCCCCTGGGGGATTCCCTACAGGAGCACAACAGTGAAAGCTGAACCCAGTGCAGGACACCCTTCCCGCTTTTCCTGCTCTTCAGCATGATCATACACAGTAAATATATTTTCTGCCACATGTAGTGGTTTTTTAAACATTCTGCCAGTGATCAAATTTACGAAATTTCCGTTTTTCTAGAAAGGGGTGTTGAGGAGTGTCCTTCTGCTTCACCCATCAGAAGGGGAACTATTTGTGAGCAAGATTAATGCCCGTTAAATAAGAGCCTTTCGTATGGCTGTACCATGACATTTCTCTACAGGAAGAGGTGGGCCCACCTGCCTGTTCCCTGTGGGGATTCCACAGGACACCACAGCTGAAGGAAAGGTCACAGCTTGGTGACCAAGCAATGGACCAGAGCTCTGGAGGTGCTTAGGTCTGTTCTCACAAATAAAGAGAATAGCAGGAAGCAGAGCTTCCCACTGCCGTTCCTGGTGCTGCCATGGGTTTTCACCATCACCCCCCAAAAACTGCCCCCTTTTGGGGTCTCTGAGGTGAAAAATGGCCTCACACATCCTCCCCCAGGGGGTGGGGAAGATTTGTCAGCCCATATTTGCACGGCACAGGCGCCTTGCTGCTACCTGTCACACGGAGCCCCTAATACCACCCGAGAACAAATTATATTTGTGCATAATCAACACCACGTCCATCTCAGCCCTGATTTGAGAATCCTTTTTGGCGAGTGATGATGTCCAGGGCAGAGAGAGCACAGCTTGATTTCCAGAGCCCGGGCTGAGCTGGCAGAGCTGGCAGGTAGAAATATCTTGTTTTGACTGGTAAACTGAGCAAGTTTGACATGGAAACCACTGAGGGAGAATAAATATGGAACAACAAGATGTAATTTTACAGAGTCTCTCTTCCAACTAGAACTACACTCGGAGCCATCGCAGAGCTGAACTAAGAGGTCCTGAGGTCTAGGGAGGGGAATTCTGGACACGGTAGGTTGGGCTGAGGCTCACCCCTGTCACAAGCACAATTATTTAACAGCAGCATTCCTGCAGGACTGCAGAGAACAGGAGGAACGGGAAGGGGAGGGGGGAAAGATCAGAGGAGAACAGGAGTTTTTAGCTGTGACACAGAACCGAGGATAAATGCCACAGCCAGGGAAACAGCCTCTAGGAACGGCGTGATCAGTGCTTCCCAAGCCAGCCTGAAATTCCTGCTCTGCTCAAAGCAAACAGCAGCGCTCCCACATCCCAGGGGCAAGGGAGAAGAGCTCTGCTTCCTTTCATTTCACAGGAACAGAGGATCAATCCCTGGATCTCCAGAAAACCTGTTTAACTGACCAATCTGTGCTGTCGGGCTCCACCACCCACCTTTGCCCTCTCTCACACCCGTGATGTGAGCTCCTCTGAAGCACCTTGTGCCTCCATTAAGCACACCATTTGTCTTGTCCATGTTTCTGGTCATGCTTAACAAGTGCACGATATTTCACATGAAATATCAAGATATAAAAACCTCCAGCAAGGGCTCCCTGCAAGAATGGATTTTACAGACCAAACGCTGTCGGTACCACCAAAAAACATCTTACATCCAGCCAGCCTGACACTGTAGCAGCCTCCAACTTTTTTTCTTTGAACCAGACATAGGTGAGAAAAGTGACATGCACACACAGAGTCTCTTTCACACAGCAGTAAAACTACAGCACATTCCTTGGCTCTTATAGTTCGTGTTATATGGATTAAAAATATTTCTCTGCCTAACTGGGATGCTGGGAGTCTTAGGAAATGAACAATGCAGGTATGTAAAGCTGCTCTGATGAACAGCTCCAGGGCGGTGGGAATATATTTTGAGTAATCAAAAGGACTTATTCTAATGGATTTTACACTCCTTTCACATTTTGCTTTCAGTGGCAGTCCCTCGAAGGCAAGTTTACTGGCAGGAATAATCTCAGAAATGGTGAGTGTTACGCAGATGTTTGTCGAGGAGGAAGATGGGTCCAGGTGATGTGGCAAATGTCCTCCAGACTGGCCATAAACAACAATCTCCTTTTAGTCAGTTAATTAATTAAAAAGTATCGGAATTATTCTGCTAATCGGTAACTCGAATGCATTGCATCTTGCTGTAAAAAACCTGTGACTAAGGGTAGAGGCAAAATTCCTGGAATAAATACTTAGTTAAAATGATGATGACATCTTGGTTTTAAGAGAGATCTCTGAGGGGTCCTTGCTAGCCCAGTGCCCTGGCATGGACTGGAAAAGCAGCTGTGTCTGGGTCTGAGCAGAGCTGCAGGGAGAGGCTGCACCAAACAAGGGGGAAAAAGAAGGAGGAAGGCAACCAGATGCATTTATCCCACACAGGCTTGGGCATAAGCACGAGAATCAACATCTCCAGCTCCAGTGGAAGTACACTGGAATGGCTGACAGCAAAACTTCGTGTTCCCCACCGAATACCAAACCCTGAAAGGCAGGCACAGCTCTGTGGCAGGCACACAGCTTGCTCAGAAACCCAAGGCCAGTTTTGGGCTGAGGCTCAGGGGAACTCATCTCCATTGCTGTCTTCTCCCAAAAATGCCTCCACTGCTCTGTGCCAGGGGTTCCTGTCTCAGGAGGAGGGTAATAAGTGTGGCCACACATGAATGCACAAGGGTGCTCAACGTGCAGCAAGAGGTTCACAAGCTCTGTCACGCTGGAGGAAAGGACTAGTCTAATGTTCTAAAATATTACTTCCCTCAAGAACAAAATCGTGAGGAAAACAAAATGGATGAAGGTTAGGTGGAAGGATGCCCACTGCTGAGCGGATGTTACGGAGCCAGCTCTTAATTAAACTGTCCACAGCATCTTTGCTCATTCCTTTCCCTTGATTGATAGAGGATGGATTTGCAGGAGGGCAGTGCTGACAGTGGGGTCCCTGCCTGCCCTGCAGTGAGTGAAGCCCACAGGAAAGGGAAGATGTTTTTGTGGGTGGGCCCTGTTCTTCGGGACTGGATGTGTCACAGGGCTCCTGTGTGCTCTGTCCTACCCGAGTCACCTAAAGCTCCTGGATTTCGGTGAACTCTCTGTGTCTCCCTCCTGGGGCACTGGGGACTGAGCGCTCACAGCTGTGGCTGGAATCAGTCAGAGCTGTGCTCCAAACTGGCAGAGTCTGGCTCCAGTGCTGCCGAGCATCCTGGAAAATCACATTTTCACTGGGCACCCCTCAGCCAGGGATACCTTTGGCTTCTCGGGGGGGAGGTGTGAACGTGCTCCTGTGGTACTGCTGTGCTTGACAAGTTAAAAAAACAGCTGATGCCATGTGGAGAGCAGAACTGAGCACAGAGCAGCCAGGAAAGCACCACAGGAAAGCACCAGTCCCAGATGGACTTCGGGTGCTCAGTAGCAGGTTTGCATCAGACAATCACCTCAACCCACCCTAATCACCTGCTGTGGCCACCTCAGCTGTCCCCACTGCCATGCCCCCAGCCTGTCCTCCTCTGGAATGAAAAACCAGAAGAAAACCAGCTCCATGTGTAAATGGCACCTTGGTGTGCTCTGTAGGGCTGTTCAGGAGGAAGCAACCCTTGGACCTTGCCTCCTGATGCACCCTCACAAGGGGACCAAATATAGATCCCCGGAGAAACCCCAATTCTGGCTTTTCCTGAAGTCTTATGTGTCTGACTTTACAGCCTCCAAGTCCTTTTCACAGCATGTATTTCATATAAAAAGAGCAAAGTGAAAAAAATAGAAATTCCATCATGTGGCAATGTGTTAACATCCACATATGTCCCAAGAAGGACGGGATCCTTTCATTTCCTGCCACTTCAGTTAATGAAGTAAGACACAACAGCAGGAGGTTGTCATCTTCCTTCTGGATTAGCCCTAGAGAGGATGTGACCCATGGTCTGGAGCCAGAAGTCACATAAACTGGGGAGGAAGTGAGGGCTGCACAGCTGCAGCCAGTTTTACTGACCAAGAATGGCCTTTTCTTAATGGTCTTTATGCAGGAAGGAAAGTAGGACTCCTGACAGCCCTAGCAGGTATCCACCTTTCCTCTGGCCTCAAGTGACACTGGGGTTTACAGACTTTCCAGACAGCTTCTGTCTCTCCTTCCTCAATCAACTCCTTTCCCCAGCCTGATCCATAATTACCCCTCTGCTTTCAAACCCAGAGCTGCTCTTCTGCCCAGCCACGGCATGGGGACAGAAGGGTGACATTTCCTGGTGGAGTCAGGCTCTGTGAAGTGCAGCATTTCAGGTTCAGCCCGTGCCCAGCTCTGGGCAAGTCCTGCTGCGGGCAGGGAAGGAGCTGTCCCTGGTGGGACGAGAGCCTTCCTGCTAAATCTCAATTCCCTGCCCCGAAAGAGCTGGCTCAAGGCATCTCAGAAGCAAAAGGAAAATTGAATCTGGCTGCTCTGAGATTTAAACATTTTTTTGCCACGGAAGAAGAGGGGAAAGCTGAGAACTAAAGCCTAGAAAGGCAGGTGAGGAGCTCCTGTGGCCCAGGACCAGCACCCACTGCTCGCTTCCAGCCCCACACCCTGGTCCTCCTGCAGCAGCATCACTGCTCTGGGGTGCTGCCCCGCACCAGAGGCAGTGGGGACACAGCCCTTGTGCCAGCCAGGTCGCTGGTGGCCCCGGGAACCCGCCTGCTCCACATGCACAGGGGCCAGCCCTGCTGTAGGTGCCGCCAGTTTCATCCCCCAGCATTTTAGGACAGGAAAAAAAACTCCCAGCACGCACACGCCTTGGCTCGTTCTCAGAAATTTCTGAATCATTTTTCCTAAAATTTTCCCCCCGCTCTGCTTCAAAAATCCAAAGCATGCTAGCTGCCTGGAAAAAACCACCACCCGACACGCGGTGGAAAACAGGGACGTTTTCAGGAAGGCTTTAACAATACCACCAGCCTTGACCATGGAAGACACCAAACCCCCATTCCTTCCAGCACAGGACCACTCAGAGCAGCTGTTTCCCAGGCACACAGGGCTGGTGGGAAGGGAAAAAACACAAGCTCCCCCATCCCCTGCTGCATCCGTGCCAGCCAGCGCAGCCGCTCAGCCCCGCCAGTTTTGGAGCCTTGAACCACTGACGATGCTTCACTGCAACACTTTATGCATCAGCAATCATTTATTTTTACAATTCTGGCTTTCAAGTGATGCTGTTACACAGGGAAAGGCTGAGGATTTCACCCCCAGCCCCGCTGAATTTGGAGTGGCCTTTGAAGAAGGAATACTGAGGAATAAACAGGACATGGGAGCAGGGCTGGGTGCCCAGGAGGGTGGAGGTGTGATGGAGCAGAGAGGAGCTGGGAGCAGGAGGGGCAGGGGACAGGAAGGAGGAAGGCCAAGCCATTGCAGCAAGGAGGGGTTTGGATGCCCCAAATGAGGGTGACGAAAGCTGGGAAGCCTCACCCATGACAGAGCAGATGAGGAGCAGGACACAGGCCCATTTCAACCCAAAATCCCTTAAGTGCTGATTTTCCTTAGGGAAGTTTGAATTAAAAATGGGGCAGGGAAAGCTGCTGGGTCCACAGGCATGAAAACCCAGGATTTACTGTGCAATCCCAAGGGTTTCATGGTCATTCTCTTTTCACCAGGCATTCCCAGACCCTTGCACACCCCCCAGGAGAAACAGCAGGAGCCCTGCACTCCAGGAGGGCTGGCAGCAAGGGACAGAGTGTGCCCTCACCTTGCTTTTGGCTACCAAGACCTGCAAATGGTGCTGGAAAACCAGAAAGAGCCATCTGCTTGGAACTCTCGCAAAGTTTTGGGCTGGAAATGTTGCACCAACAGAGAGCAGCTGAGTCACTGAGCTCAAGTGGGATCTTCCTGCCATTCCTTCATTGCCTTCTCTACCCTGGGGCAATATGATCTTAGTTTGCTTTCTTTTCCCTGGTTTTTTTTTTTTCCTTTTTTTTT
Source organism: Melanocharis versteri (assembly GCA_013397845.1). Taxonomy (NCBI): domain Eukaryota; kingdom Metazoa; phylum Chordata; class Aves; order Passeriformes; family Melanocharitidae; genus Melanocharis; species Melanocharis versteri. The sequence continues at coordinate 295,007 of VZTG01009685.1, read as the reverse complement.
CTCCTATGGAACTAATGCTTCTGCAAGTGAGTGCCTAAGAGCACTTACAAGAGCCAGCTCTGAAAGCTCCCTGCCTCCCCTACCCATGGCCCTGCAATGGTTCCCAGGCATTATCTGCAGCATCCCCTGCTCACCCAGCCCTAAACCACGAGCATCCTGCTTGCCTCGTGGTGTAATTATTGTGCTGTATAAATCACCCCCCAGACTGTCCATCCCTCAGGGCCAGCTGGATGGCACCCACCTGTGATTTGATAACGTTGTGCTGTCCCAAAGATCCAAAAGTCCTCTCTCTGCACCGTTGCTGGTCTTGGCAGTACCAGGACAAAGATCTCCCTCTTGGAGGCCTGGCTGCATCTTGCTCCTCTCTGCAAATCCCTCCTGAAGGCTGTTCCAGATCGCTGCCACAACCCTGGCCAGACCCTTTAGACTTGTTTGCCATGACCCCCTCCTGTCCCTTCAGCCCCAGGCCCCCTCCTGTATCATCCCTGTGGTCCCCACATGTCCCACCCTGGCACAGTCCCACATCTCTCCAGCATGGTGTGACACTCCAGGGCTTGGGGACTGTCCCTCAGGCTGCTCCCACCTAACCAGGGTGGCTGTCTGGTGGAGCTGCTCCCAGATTTTTCCACCATCCCCACGCGGCTCCAGCTTTGCCCTTTGGTGTCCCCCCACTCCGTCCAGGTCCCCAGGTGAGCACATGGCACTCACTGCCACCCCTGAGAGCCGACCTGCTCATCGGCCTAATGGGTTTCCAAGGGGGTGGGGGAGAGAGAGGAGAGCGAGTGGCTGATGCTTCTCAGCCACTCAGATCGGCCCAGAGCTAACGAGGCATCTCAAAATTAAAAAGTGAACTGCAATCCCCAGCAGGCCTGTCCTCCTTTTGGCATTAGGCGGAGTTCTCTTTCTCTTCCTCAAAAAAAAAAAAAAAAACCAAAAAGAGGGCTGGGGAGCTGCGAGTTGTACTTGGAGCTGTGGAAGCACCACGTCCTGGGCAGGGTGGAGGTGCTGGGATGAGCCTTGGGGCTCTCTCAGAAAGACTGTGAGGGGCAAGAACGGCTTCACCACGGCAAGTGGTACATGGGAACATGTTCTTCCATGTGCCTTCGCATCCTAAAAATCCCAGTTCCTCCTGCTCTACAGGCAGCAGCCATGGGTGAATGGAGGAAGCACCCTGGGACGTGGAGGTGGGACACTGTCCACAAGGCTGGCGGGGTGGGGACACTGCAGGGTGACTGCCACTGATATGGGAGCAGGGTGGCAAGAAGGAAACAACACTGCTGCAGGAGGAAAGCATGGGGAAAGCAAGCAGGAAAGAGCAGGGGAGGGAGGAAGGGAAGGCAGACTGGTTTATCGCTTTTGGGGGTTGCATTTCTCACGTGGGAATCGGTCTGGGAAGGACCCACACCTCCAGGGAGCCCAGCACGGGCTGCTGTGACCTTCCTGTCCCCCGTGCCTCATCCCTGAGCCACAGAGGGCTGAGGGCTCTGGCTTTAGAGGCACAGCTCACCCTGGTTCCCTGCAGCTGACCGGCAGCTGCTTTGCTCCAATCCTCTCCACTCGGGCAGGCAGCTGCCTGTCCAGCCAGACCCTCTGGTCACTGCTGGGCCAGCCCTGAGACAGCTCCACGGCATTGCTCCAGGGCACCCAGCTCCCAGCAGGACCTGCCACCCCTCCGAGGTGCTGCCCTGGCCATTCCCAGCTCGCCCTGACCGCTGTTCCTGGGATGGGAGCACAGCTGGGTGGTGGGATCGCCTCCCCAGCAGAGAGGGCTCACACCCATTCCGCCCGGATGGGAAGGCACAGGAGGGGTGGCAGGACAGTCCAAGCGGAGCACACGGCAGGCTGCAGTCCTGGAGAGCAGCCCAGTCCTCAGGATGCTGGAACTGGAGCTCAGTCCAGCCCCACACGTCCCTGGGACACAGCAGGGCTGCACACACCCGGGTTCCAGCGCTTTGCCCAAACTGTGCCTTTTCCATAGAATCACAGAACATCCTGAGCTGGAAGGGACCCACAAGGACCATCCACTCCAACTCCCATCCCTGCCCAACAACCCCAGCCTGTGCCTGAGAGTGGTGTCCAAATGCTCTGGGAGCTCCGGCAGCCTTGGGACCATAACCATTCCCTGTTCCAGGTCCCAATCACCCTCTAGGGAACGAACCTTTTCCTAACATCCAACCTAATCCTCCCCTGACACAGCTTCAGGCTGTTCCTGTGGGTCCTATGACTGTGCCAGCTGCACACAACTCCTTGGGGAGAACTTCACCCTCTCCACAGTGGGACTGCGGATGGACTGGGAGCCACACGGGGGTAGACACCTCCTGGTGTGATCCCACTGGATTTCTCAGAGAAATGGCTTTGATCCAAAATCCCAGAGATTTGGTGAGCTCTGGGTACAGCAGTGGCACAAGGAAACTTCCACCCCTTTCCCCTGGCCTTATAACACCAACCATCTCCAGCTTCCAGACTCTTGTGCCAGCCCAGCTGTAAACGCTGCAGGAATTTTGCCTGGATAAGCTTGTCCTCGGGGGGGGAGCCAGGAATGCTGATAGTTCGGGCATCCCTGCACCATGAGGTGCTCCCCACCAGGACCTTGCTCTCATGAGAAAAGGGAAGGACAAGAAAGGGTGAAGGGCAACAGCGAGGTGACTACAGGCAAGGGGGTTATGGTCATAATTCTATTTCTTTGCTTGAGGGAGGAGAAATGCAGCCTGCACTTTGGGCATTCAGGGTAAAATCAAATCAAATGCCACGGTTGCCCAGCCCCATCCATCCTGCATCCTGCAGTGCCTGCCGAGCCCAGCCCGAGCCCCGCACGGATCTGGCAGGGTCAGCAGAGCCCTGCCCTGAAGGAAGGGCTGGGCCCTGTCCTGGATGCCCTGGGGACCTGGAATCAGGGAACAGAACCTGCTGGGCCCCCAGCCCACGGCTCCCCTCTGCTCTGCGGAGCCAGCTCACCTCCTGCTTCACCGTATCACAATCACCGCCGTGGCTTTACACCGTGGTTCTCTTCCAGTTTTATGTCATCTCCGCAGTTCTCCCCCTCATAAAATGTGACTGCACCAATTTCTGTGATCAGGGCTGGCCAGGTGATAGGGACATTTCATGTTAGAGCCTTTAAATCAAAGCCAGCCACATCCCGTGTTCAAAGGAGAGAGGGAAAATTTGGAACTCCTTTTTGCCTGCAGGATGCTGCATCCAAACTGTCTCCCCACTGCACTGGGGTGACCTCCCAGGTGCTCCTGAGCACTGTGGAGCGATGGGCATCATCTCTCCCACCCCAGAACCCTCCCTGAGGCCAGGGACCACCTGAAAGCCCCTGTTCCACCACAGGGTAGAACAAGGAGATGAGGACGGTGGCGATGGCGTTTGTGGGGATGGAAGGGAGTCTCTGCTGAAGGGTACGGGGTGGTCAGCACATGGGGCAGGTCTGGGTGAGGCGCAGGGAAACCAGAGGTTTCAAGGGTAGGCAGGTTTGGTCGCGGGGAACAGAAATAAACCTCAAAACCTGATGAAATAAGTGAGGCTATTCCTCCACTCCCAGCTTCTAGGAACCATGGATCAGCCCCGTTGGGAGAAAACTCCACCCCTGAACCACCAAATAATTGGCCCTGGCCTCTCTTCCCCTTGAGAGCACAGCATGAGCCTGTTTCCTATCAGTCCTGTGGAGGGGGACACCTCGATGTGTCACTGTCCTCCTGCGGGCTGAGCATCCCCCAGCCCCACACATCTCCTCGCCAGGAGGAAACAGCGTTGCCCAAAAACACCTTAAAACAGCCGAGCTCGGCAGGCTGAGTTCAGAAGTCCTCAAATCCCCCTCCCTGTGCTTCTCCACTGCCTGCTCCTCTCCAAGAAATGGACCTCAGCTGGACCTGGGAACACGACAGCGCCCAAAGATTTTCCATATTTCATCTCTGCCAGGCCCTTGTGATTCTCCTGTTTGCTCACAGGACCCAAGAGGGGAATTGCAGATCCTTGCACCTCCTGCTGAATGGCAGCCAGGCCACCAGCTCCCCAGGGAATGTTTCATCCCTCACTGTTGCTGAGGGAGCAGCTTTGCAGGCCAACCAACAGCCCCGCCAGCAATCACCTCGACCCTCTGCGGGGAAAAGAGCCAAAATATCTGGCATTGGAGGCAGAAATGGAGGAGGCATGACTTGTTGTCTGTGATGGAGGAAAGCTCGGAGCAGAGGAAAAGCCGAGTGTCTCTGTTGTGGCAAAATATCCCCAGAAAGGTCACACCATGGACAACGCAGGTGTCTGCAGAGAGGGGTGGTGGTGGAAGGACAGGAGCCAGTGAGGGGAGAAGGGAAAGCAGGAGGAGTGGAAGAAATGAGAGGGAGAAGGCCATGAGGAGGTGAGGGCTGGAGATGTCTGAGGGGAGCACTCCCTGCGGTCTGTGCGTGCTGGGAGTGGCCGAGGGGCCAGCACGGACACGGAGCATCCCCCGGGACACAGAGCAGCCCTGGGGACACAGAGCAGCCCCCAGGACACAGAGCAGCTCTTGGGACACAAAGCC
>VZTG01009685.1:262751-290194 GCA_013397845.1 Melanocharis versteri | reverse complement strand
GGGACACAGAGCAGCCCCGGGGACACAGAGCAGCCCTCAGGACACAGAGCAGCCCCGGGGACACAGAGCAGCCCCCGGGGACACAGGGCAGCCCTCAGGACACAGGGCAGCCCCCGCCCCGCTGCCCGCGGCCGGCCCTCACCGTACCTCCGAAGTCGGGCCTGAGGCGGACGTCATAGCCCTTCAGCAGTTTGTCCACAATCTCTTTCACCACAGAAATATTTCCAGTGGAGGGGCTGAAAGACAAAAGGAGAGAGGTCTCGTCATCCCGTGTGGCGCCGGGGGTCCCGGCCAGCATCCTTCCGCACCCCAGGGCACCAGAACACCTCAGCTGTGGGCAGGGCCTCTCTGTTTTCCCTCTCACTCGTGTTTTCTGTCCTTGGCACGGCTCTCAGCCCCCCACCTGCCCACAAACCCCACAGAGGCCTCTACGCCATCCTGGGAAGTCTCAGCAGTGTTTTGGCTCCTCTTCTGCTGCTCGCCCTGACTCCAGGGTACCCCAAGCTCTGTCCCTTGGTACTTCCTGGTGTAAGCACCCCAGGGGCCCTGTTCACCCCGACTCCAGGGGANGGGGCCCTGCTCACCCTGACTCCAGGGTACCCCAAACTCTGTCCCTTGGTACTCCCTGCTGTAAGCACCCAGGGGCCCTGCTGCTGCAGCCCTCAACGAGCCCACTCTGGCCACTGACCCACGCGCTTGGGGGGCTTCCCCGTGCCCTGCCCGCAGAGGGGTGCGCAGACNCACCCTGACTCCAGGGTACCCCAAACTCTGTCCCTTGGTACTCCCTGCTGTAAGCACCCAGGGGCCCTGCTGCTGCAGCCCTCAACGAGCCCACTCTGGCCACTGACCCACGCGCTTGGGGGGCTTCCCCGTGCCCTGCCCGCAGAGGGGTGCGCAGACACACAGAGGCAGAAATTGTCCTTTCTGTCCCCCCAGGCTGTGCGTGGCAGCCTCTCTCCTGCAGGTCTGACTCCCCTTCCTCAGCCACGCTGGGCTCTCACTCCAGGTCTTTCATCACCCAGCACAGACTTGGCATGTCCCAAGGTCCCCAGCACACAAGTGGCCCTCAGCAGGCACCCTGAACTGTCACACACCCCAGTGCAACCCCTGCTTCTCGCTGCAACCAAGGGTTCCTCCAGATTATTGAAGCAAATGGGAAAACAGTGCTCCTTTTTCTCCTGTGGCCTCATGTGGCTGATCTCTGCCATGTAAAAATGCAGTTTCTGTCACTCAGCATCACCGTGACTTCGTAGCAACGCAGATCAAGAGGCAGAGACAGGGAAGGAGAGCCCATCTTCCCCTCTGTGTGCCAGAGCAGCGATCCCTTCCCTCCCAACCCTTTAACCTGCACACAGAGGGGGCGGATGTCCTCCCTAACACCAATCCAGCCATTATAGCAAGAAAGGAGTTCCTTCTAAAATCAGCCCAAGAGCCAAACCAAAACTGAGGGTGGGAAACCAGAAAGCAGGGGATGCTAAAAATATTGGACCTGCTCAGTGCTGCGGGGTGTGCCAGGTTTCCTCCGTGAATACACAGCCTCTGTGCCACCCTCGTCCCCTGCTTTGCATGAGAATGGGGACCCTGCCGGTGACAACTGCTGCTCTTTGCAGTCACCCACCACAACAGCATGTCTCCCTGTCAACACCGCCTCCCACATCCATCCCGGTCAACCTGGAAAGCTGCACCACGGCACTGCCTCTGCCTGCCAGCCCCGTGCCTGGCTGGACACCGCGGCTGGCGCTGGCGTGTCCGTGTGTCTGCACACACACACACACAGACACACAGACAGACAGACAGACAGGCATGTTCTTCTGGCTGCACGGAGGGTGTAGGAACCCCCTGCCTGTGCACACAGACACACAGGACAGCACTGGGTGCAGCTCTAAAACATGCACAGGTGTGTGTGTGACCACACTGGAGGTGGCTGCAGGTGACGGTGGGTGCAACCCTTGCTCCTCCGGGTTGTGATGAGGCACCGGGCTGTGGACACGATTTAGGAAGGACACGGAAGCGGGCACTTGTGGGCTCCTGAGGCTGGGTTCCCCGGTGCCCAGACTCTCCCTAGGGGTGTGGGTGGAGGCAGGTAGGGCCAGCTGGAAGCCTGAGCAGGTCTCAGGGCTCTAGGTGTGCGGGTTGTGTATGTGCAGGGATTTCTCAACCGGATGGGGATGTGCAAATGTGAGAACAGCACCCAGGCCCAGCTCTGGTGCATGGACAACCAACAAGCCCTCATGCTGGCAGGGGCAGGGGTCTGAGCTCCACTCCTGAGCGTGCTCCTGAGAGTGCTACAGCTCTTCCTTGCACGGCTTTAATCACTGTGGAAAGGCCGGGGAGCTGTGCGAGGTGGGCGTTTTCACAGCACCGTGTCTAGGCTTGCAAGGGCCACTTGCACCTGTGGATTTCTCTGCAGGTGTGTGGGGTTTTGCAGCACGCAAAACACAGTCCTGTTACTGAGGATGGATAGTGTGCACCAGCATTTGTTCATCTCTAGACAGCCATTCCTAGGTACACAAATTTCCATATTCATAATACGGACACCGTGCGTTTCTCAAGGGATTTAGACACCTCTGTTTGGCTTCCTACAGTGCATAAACTCAGGAATCTGTGTTACCCCCTTAATATAGGCAGGGACATTGAGGTAGAGACAGGAAACAACGTGTCAGGGGCCTTGCAGAAAGGGGCAGAGTGGGAAGAGGGCCATGGGGACTCTTTCCTCCTCCTCAGCTACAAGTTGGCCTAGTGAGGGAATAAACTGACATCATGATTAAGGACAAGGTCTTTTGCCTCCCAGCGCTCCCTCTGATCCAAAAAGCCACATCCCTCCCACAGAGGAGGCAAGTCGTGCATTTGCCCAGCTGTGGGCGAGCAGCTGCATGCCAGTGCTATTCCTGGCAAATGTGGGTCTGCATCCGCTCAGGGAGCACGTACAGCCAGCCTGTGAACTGAATTCCGGAGTGCTGTGTCCCTGATTCTGTGTCAGTGGGCATGTGCTTTGCATATCCACGTACTCCTGCAGCCAAACATCTCCATACCAGCACCCCGTGCTGCTGGCTGGGGTGTGTAGGAGTAGCTGGAGGCTTGTGCACATGGAGAGTGTTTTGTCTCCGAGCTGTGCGCGGATACACACGCAGACCGCGGGTGAAAATCAGTGCTGGGCATACAAACGCACACGCAGGGACACACGTCTGAGCAAAGGGGCTTGCTGTGGGCTTTGAATGTCACACACCTGCCTGGGCAGTGCCTCCCGAGCTGCCCGCGCGCGTGTCCCCGCACAGCGGGACCACGCAATGAATGGTGTGGGCAAGGTGGGCGCGCGCCTGCGCGTGTGCGTGTTTATAACTATGGGAACCCGAATCTGGGCATCCACGGCCCCGCCAGGCTGTGCGGGGACCTGCGTGTGTGCGTCGGGAACGCGCTGCTCCCCGCGCACGGCTGAGCAGGGAGATGCCACAGCTCCCCTCCCCACCCCGCTCCAGCGCGCAGGGACAAACGCACCTGCCCGCAGGTGTGCGGAGGGAGCGAGGGCGAGCAGCAGCAGCAGCGCTGCTCCCGTGTGTGAAAGCAGCGGATGAGCGAGCAAACAGGTGCTCTCCGCACACCTTGGCCAGGCTGGATGGGCTCCCGCACCTCCGGAGCGCGGCGAGTGCTCCGGGCATGCCCCGGGAGCAGCGGCAGCCCGAGCACGCAGGGGATGCTCCGCGCTCCCCCGGCGCCGCGCAGGGCAGGTGAAGCTGCGCGCTGTGGGTGTGGAGTGACACACGGGCGGGCACGGATGGCTGCGCACACGCAGGGACGGATCCGGATGGATGGCACCCGCGGAGGAGGGTGTTGCATGCCATAAATCTGCGCGGAGGCACGGCCGTGGGCATCGCCCCCGGAGCTCCGCAGAGCCGCGGCTGTGGCACAGCGCAGCTCGCTCGGGTGCGAGTGTGGCTGCGTGTGCGGGCTCGGGCACGGCCGAGGCAGCCTGTGCCGGGTGCGTAGCGCAGCTCCGGGGCTCCGGCGGCTCCTGCGGGCACCATGTTCCCCAGCAAAGCCCGGCGTTTGGCCATGTTCCCCCCGCTTGGGGAGGGGGACGCGCACACACGCGCGCTGCGAGGTGGGCTCCGTCCGCAGGGTCCGCTCCACATCTCACGTACGAGCATCCCTCCTCCCCCTGGAACGGCACGGGCTGGGGAATAACAATAGCAGGCGGCGGGGGAAGCGATTTGGGGGAAGAACCCCCTCTCCTTTCCCACATCCAGCTCGATGGAGAAAACCCCAAACAAGACAAACAAGCCCCGTGCCAGCCCCCCTGTCCCTGCAGCCTGGGATCGCAATCCTTACCTTTGCGCACAGCAGGCGAGACAAAGAGCTGCTAAAGCAGAGACAATTCCACTCAATCTGTCTGCCTGAAATGTCCACATTTCCACAAAGACGAAGGATGAAAAAAAAAATCTTTGGAGGGGAGGGGAAAGAAAGATGGATCTTCTGAAATCCCCCTCCAAAAAAAGGGGGGGAGGGAAAAAAGAAACCAACCCCCCCCCCAGTTAATGATTTCCTAGAGAAAAAGAATAATGAAAAAAACCTAAAAAATGAGGGGGAAAAATACCCCCCCACTCCTTCAGTGCCAGTCAAAGAATTCGTTTCTTCTTCCTTTCAGCATCCTCTCAACAAGAGACATCCTCTGGCAATGGAGAAAATCCCAAGAGAAAGAAAAATAAAATGCCCCAAAATGGGCTCAGCAAAATGTGAAATCGAATCTCACAGGTACGCGGCAGAAGAAGAAGCAGGAAAAAATTTAAAAAAAAAAAAAAAAGGAAAAAGAAAAAAAAAAAAACAACTCAGTGTCCCCTGAGCACTCCACTTGGATTATTTTTCCTCCTGCTCTTTTGCCATCCGGTTCTGCAGATGTTGCATGGCTCCTGCTACCCACCTTCAGAGAGGAGGAGGAGGAGAAAGAGCGTGTGTGTGTGTGTGTGTGTGTGTGTGTGTGTGTGAGAGAGAGAGAGAGAGGGAGGACGTGTGAGTTTTCGAGCAATATGATTTTATTCTGGATTTTACCTATTCGCTCCCCCTTCCTCTTTATTTTCCGAGGGGGGAAGGGGAAACCACCCAGCCCCACTGTGCAGTTATTTTATTTTAGGGAAATCTCAGGCTCGTCACTTGGGAGGTTTGGGGCTTTTGTGAAAAGGAAAAAAGGGGAAAAAAAAAGAAAAAAGGGAAAAACAAACGCAGCCCGGTAAATAAAAAAAAATACATATATGCATGTGTAGAAAATAAATAAATGCCTGTCTGCGGAAAGCGCTGCTCTCGCAGGGAGGGCTGGATGTCTCCCTAGTGCTGTTGCCGCAGCTCCTGTGGAGTTTTGCTGCTCATTGCAAAGTCACAAGAGGAGGGGAGGAGAGAGGGAGTTTGTGGTTGGGGAGGGGGACTCTCCGGACAAATTGGGATCCTGACGTCATGGCTGACAGCATTAACCCCTGCTGGCTTGCAGAGGGGATGGATGAGCGTTTTTGCTGAGGTGGATTTTTGGGTTTTTTTCCCCGGGGAGGTGGGAGCAGGGAAGATGATGGGAGAGGTGGTGGCATTTTGGCAAGCGGGGGGCTGTGCCTGGGCAAGAGTGGCTCAGCTGCGAGCGCTGGTGGGTGCTGTGGCTGCCTGAAACACTGTCATCAGCACAGGCTGAGCTTCCTCCTGCAGCCACACTGATAAAAAATAAGGTGATTTACTCAGAATGTCTCCATGCCACAGAGCTGAGTGGCCTGGTGGCCTCCTCCTGGGGCACTGGGGGAGATCTGGAGGCTCTGGTGGGGCTGGAGACTTCCCCAGGCTGGGGAGGCCCAGCTCAGGAGGGATGCTCAGCTCTCCCTGGAGGATGCTGTGTTATGCATACAGTGGAGTTTGTGGGAAAAGGGAGCCTGAACTTCCAGAAATGCTGCTGGGGATCACCTCCTAGTGCTGGGGCTCTGCCTGCTGGAATGGTAACAGCCACTGAAATTGTCACGGTCTCCTGTGCACCAGCCTCTGATCTTCGTCTTAAAGAAGTAATATAATTAAGGAACTCTACATCAGGCGTGCAGTAATGGACTGCCAGGAAGGTTTTGGTTTGGCTTTTTTTTTCCCTAGGAAAAAGAAGATATCCAGCAGCACTTTGAATGCGGAGCAGAAGCCATGGCTCAAGGAGGAAAGATCCGAGCTCTCCCCACGCTGGGTGGGATCTCCCCTGCCCCTGCCTGGCAGCTCAGAGCAGCCCCTCCGAGCAGGTAAGTCCTGGTTTACACCTGTGTGTAGGTGGTCTCCAAAGCCCTCTGGGACGAGGGCGCAGAGCAGATGTGTCGCTGCAGCTGGGCAGGACCAGGTCCAAAGTGCCTCTGAAGGGGCACGGGAAGATATCCAGTGGCCACTGGGCAGCTCCTCTGCCCTGCCCTTCCCTGCAGGGGGATCTTGCCCAGCCCAGGCTGGGAGCATCCTTGTCTCGGGTGTTCCTGATGCTCCTTTCCCTCACGCTCGGCTTGGCTCTACATGGTTTCCTCATCAAAGGCACGCCAGAGGTCACATGCTCCCAATCTCCTTCTCCCAAAAAGCGTGGTGGGGAGTGACCTTTCTGAAGAGCTTCTCCCTGGCAGGCCAGGCTGGGCTGTTGCAATGCAGAGCCAGGAAAGCAAGGAGAAGCTGAGTGGTGTGCTGTGCTGACCTGTGTCACTGCAGGGAGGTCCTGGGGGCAGTGAACCTGTGGGGCTCGTGGGGAAAAGGAAGGTTCAGGGAAGGTTTAACATCTGCAGTGAGGCTGTGCTGGAATGGGAGGGGAAAAGGTCTTTTCACCTGCTGCTGAGGCTGGTGGGAAAGGTTCTCTGCTTGGTTTAGTGTCCAGACCACCCCTGCTTGTCCAGACAACGCAAATTAAGTTCAGAGCAGTGATCTCCACTGCCTCCTCAAAGACCAAAGCAGGTCTCTGGCACTTGTCACATGCCAGTGAATGTGTCTGTCCCTGTGGAGTCAGGGCCATGCTGCAGTGGCCTTTCACTGCAGGCCACTCACTGTGGCCTCCCACGGGGAATCCAGGGTGCAGGGACCTCCCCAGGACACCCGGCCATGGCTGGTGATATCTCACTGCCTTGTAGGCCAGGGCAAGCCCGTCTGCCCGGGCTCCCAACCACGCTGGCCGACCACTGTGCCCTCAGGATGCTCCCGGGCTTCCACATGCCCGATGTCACAAGCAATTCATGCCTTGTCGACCCCCCCAGGAGCTCGTGGCTCCCTGATTCCTGTGGCTGAGGGGTCCACGGGAGATGGGCCAAAGCAAGAGGGCTTCTCCAGGATCCTGTTGAAGAAGAGGAAGCAGCCCAGCAGATCTGGTCCTGCAGGATGTCCCCACGTGCCCATGCAGCACTGGGAGCCCTGAGCTGCTGGGTGCCACCAGGTGCTGGCTGTTGCACAGGTACAGCATTCACCTCCTCTGCTGCTGCCAGCACGCAGAGCTCCTGACAGCAGCGACTTTCTGAAGCATCTATTCTGATTGAAGCTGCTGGGCACCAGGGAGGAGCTCTTGGGGAGATGAGAAGCATTTGCCTCCGGGCACCAGAGGCCCCATTTAGCCCTGCCTGGTCCCTTCCCCTTCTGGCCCCTTTGCTCTGCTTCCTCCCACCAGCTATGACTGCATGTTACTGGCAGGAAAGGTAAGTGGAAAGCAAATGTCAGAGGCATACATGAAGAGGAAAAATTATGCTCACAAATGGTGACATTTGTGCTTGCAAGTTCACCCAGTCGGGAGCAGAAACCGTGTCACATGAATTATCTGACCACTCAGCCACAACGGGAAACTTTGGAAAGCCGGCTGCTCGGCAGGGAATGCATCCAAAGGAGCTGTTGTGTGCTCCTGAATAACCTACCTGGAGCCACGTTCCTGAATAAAGGGCTGCTCTGGAGTTAGTCACCCACCTCTGCTGGGTCTCATGAAGGCTGATGCACAGTAAAAGGTGACCATGCTCGCTGAGGGGTTTGTTCCTTGCCCTCCAGGAGATGGGCATCCTCGAGCCCCTCCCAGAACCCCAAACGCTGTGTCTCCCTCCCCTGCTGGGGGCTGTCTGCTCTCCAGTGAGGGCCCAGTGATGGGTTTTCTGAAGTTCACATTCTGAGCCTGCAAATGTCTGTTGGAGGTGCCGTGCTGTGGCTGTAATCACCCTGCAGAGGCCACGGAGCATCGTGTTTGTGGCCATTTGCTGTCCTCCACTATTAAATCACTCATTTTTACTCTTCTCTTACCTGTTGCTCTGCTGCAAGCTCCACACCCTGGCCTCCCTTCTTCTCCAGTGGCCACTGCCGACTCCAAGCCCCAAGTGCTGCTTTTCCCAAGGGCTTGCCATCAAGGTGAAAAATCTCCCTCATCCCCTCTCCCAGCCAGCTGCAGAGCTGGCTCTTCTGTCCAACCAACAATTCCCAGCTGAAGATGGTTGTTCTTCTAAAGCAGAAAAAGGACAAGAGCAGAGAAAGCAAAAGAACTTTGATTAAACCAGAAATTTAGTGAAAGTCCTGCAGAATAGGAGAAAATACAGCCTTAGAGCTGGCATTTCTGTGTAAAAGGTAGAAAACAGCTTGAAAGTAAATGAAGTGCACCTCATGAGGTGGAAATAGAGACAAACAAAGGGGAGTTTTCCCACCTGGTCTAGAGCGCAGCCTCTGTCTCCTGCTGCAGCTGCATCCAAGGCTGAGCTCACCAAGCCAAAGAGTCTTTGCAATTCCAGTTCCAGATTCCTGCAGGAAAGGTTTCCCTCAAGCTGTCCTACAGGACAAATGCTCCATCATCCACCACAGTGCCATCTAAACACCCTCAGGTGCTGGCAAGGAGAGACCACGAGTCACTGCCCCATGGGCTGGTGGGGCTGACAGCTACCAGCAGTGGCTTGGGCAGCTGGGACTCCTGTTTTGGTGACTCTGCATCTTCTGATTCACAAACACCTCCTCGTGTGTTAGCCCAGGAGCCTCTCTGCTTGGACACACCATGTGCTAGATGTTAGATATTCCTGAGGAAATGCCTCCGAGTGCATTCACAGGGTTCCCCACCTTTGCTGGGTTAAAGATCCTTCACCACTTTGCAAGGTAGTGCAGACTGGTCCAGAGCAAGTGGGAATGTTGACCATTCTTAGGAACTGTGAAGGGAGGAACTGATGAGCAGAATTTGCCTGCAGTCCTGTATGTCCTCTGTGCTCAAATCTCTTTAAGTAGAGCATGGAAAGTGTGCTGGGAAGGGAGAAATGATTGTCCATGGAGGTGGGCTCATGCACCACTTCCCATTCCAGCCTGTCCTTAAGCTTAGGAAGCTGCAGACAATGTTTAGTTGGGACTTTTCTTCACTTAAGAAGTGGTCTGGCCGAGCAAAGGTCCTTTGGCCATGAGAGTGCAGAAGTGTTCTGGCTGTTGATAGCTGCGGTTGCTGAGGTTTAGCTCTTGTGTCTACAACAAAAGAACATCACTCCCAACGCCACAGCCCCCTCCTGCCATGCACAGACAGCCTGTAGGGTGGCAGTGACACCGTGCTGGCACAGGGACAACCTGCTCCAGCCACAGCCGAGGCGGGCGATGGGGAAGGCAGGTGAGTCAGGTCTGCAGGGCAGCCTCAGGGCTGACACGCACTGTGGGGCCAGGGGAGGTGTGAGTCCATCCCTGCACGGGTGCTGAGGGCTACAGAGCCCCAGCTCCCGTGAATCCCTGTCTGTCTGGAGGTCTCCTGGTTGATTTTCTCTTTGCTTTTCCGTGATGGTGCTCAGGAGGAGCAGTGATGCCCCTTGGGATTGGCACTCCTGATCGTGTTGTGGCTGGCAGTGTGAAGGGCACAAGGCAAGGAAAAGGCCCTTCAGCCCCTGCAGACAGTTAGAAAGTGCCAAAAAATGCCTCCCTGCTCATTACTGGTAGTGATGGAATGTGTTCCGATGCTGAGGGCTGGGCCAGCGTCGCCCATTAGGCTTTCTCATCTCAGAGAGTGTCACACCTCTCACTCCTAGCGATGCTCCTTCCCACCTGTGCCAGCAGAGGAGTCCCCTTCAGAGCCAAAGCTCCTGGTGTGAGTCATGGAGCTACAACAAAAACATCTGGAAGCAGCAGCGGAATGGCTTACAAGGATCCAGGTTAAAAATTCCGCTCCTGACCACCGCGTGGAGGCGTGGACGGTTTCAGCTCCTCTTTCTCCCTCTGACCCTGCAGCTCTCCTGCTCTGAGGAGGGCCAGGGCTCAGCACCAGCACCTAGGAGGCAGGAGGAGCTGAGGACCCCAGCTGCTGGTCCCTGCTGGCTGCGGGGACAACGTGTCCCCAGAGCAGGTGCCACCTGCCTCCGCCAAAAGCCCTGCAGCATCCACCACCTGCGCTCAGGGGACACAGCAAAGGGGACGAGAGAGGCTCCCTGGGGACACCTGCACTCCATTCAGCCTCAGGAGGTCAAGCCCAGATCTCCTACAGTCCTTGTCTGTGTTTATCCCGTGACAAAGCTCGTGGTGTGTCCTCGAGAGGCAATGCCCCTTCCTCCAGGTCACGGATGAATTAAGTTAAACAGGACTGGGCCCCGTGTGACCCCTGCCTGGGGAACAGCACCGGTTACAGGCCTCCAGCTGGAGTCTGTGCCACCATCAGAACCCTCTGAGCTCTGCCACTCGGCCAGTTCTCAATCCACTCAACCTCTCAACCTCCCCGCCCTCACTACGAGGATGTTATGGGACAGTGCCAGAACTCTGCTGAAGTCGGGGCACACAGGAACCCCTGCTCCCCCCTCATCTGCCCAGGCAGCCATTCCATCCCCGAAGCCTGTGAGACCGGTCAAGCATGACTTCCCCTTGCTGAACCCATGTTGACTGTTCCTGGTAACCTTCTTTTCCTCCACATGCGTGGAGATGACATTCAGGATGAGCTGTTCCATAACCTTTCCAGGGATGGAGCTGAGGCTGGCTGGCCTGCAGTTCCCTGAGTCCTCCTTCGTGCCCTTTTTGAGGACTGGAGTGACTTGGCTTTTCTCCAGGCCTCAGTACCTCTCCCGTTCCCCACGACCTGAAACTGTGATGAGATTATGGCTCTGTGACCACGCAGAGATCTCTAAATCTTCTTGTTTATCCCCCATGCCGTGTGCATTGCTGCACAGGCATTTCAGAGAGCTAATGGAGCCTGAAAGTTTCCAATAAAGGCTGCAAGAGGATCCCCATAGCTGTCAGTCCACACCTTTCCAGTGTCACACCGTGCCAGGGAGCTGCTCTGCTTGGTCGCTTCCCTGGAGCAGATCAGGACCCCCTTAACCACGTTCTGGATCAACAGGTCCCCACTGGCAGTGCCCCATTCCCAGCTGGGAGGTTTCTGACTTCCCAAATTTGGTCTCTCTCAGCCTTGACCAGGCACCTAAACCAACCAGCAGGCTTCTTTCTGTGGCGGAGACGCTCCCGAGTCCAGCTTGTACCGTGGAAATGCAGGAGGACACGTGCAAAATGTGCTTTTCAAAGGCGTGTCCTGCTTTGGGAGAGGTGTGCTTCCTTCCCCTAGCACTCCTGCTGCCTGGGACAGGGCATTTGCAGCACATTCCCACTGGGAACACGATGTGTGCTCCTCCTCGGCCCAGCATTTCATACGGGATAACTCACGTGTGCTTTTCCACGGCGCTTAACCACGGCAGTGGTTGCAGGAGGCTTTGGCTGCCAGCTCTAAACAGGTGGCTGAGCGCTGAGTGACTTTTATGACCTGAAAAGGGCGATAATTGTGCCAAAATTTGCTCTCAGGAGTGTTATATGGCTGTCATGAAAGGCGATTTGTACATTATGGGTTGGGAGACAGTGAGACGTGTGTCTTGCTCCTGAGACAGATCTGACAGTCCATCAGCCCACTGACAACGAGCAATCTCGGGTCGTGCCTCAACTTCTGGAGCCATTTCAGCGTTTGGAGCTGTGAAAACAAAACTCCTGCGTAATTCCACAGCCCTGTGCAGCCTGAGGGTGGGACAGCTGTTAAACAATTCCCTGTGGGAGACACGGATCACACCAGGGCTTCCCACCACTCCAAGTGGGGCTGTGCCCGGAGGGAGCCGCTGCCTTCCAACAAAACTCAGTGTGTGACTTCCCAGGTGCCAAGCTGGCAGGTGGGGAGGTAAAGTGAGGAGCTGCAGCAAAACCAGCAGTGACCACTGGAGATCCCCCAGCCCTGCCAGCGAGGCAGGTGAGGTCCCTCTCTGGAAGAAGAGGAGAAAAATCCCCTGGATCTGCAGTTTGTTTGGGAGCTTGGGAGTGAAATCCATGTGATGCTGCGTTGCCTGGCAACAGGCCGAGAGTGATGGAGCACAGGGCAGGTCTTCTCCAGGCTGGGGAGCAGCAGCTCCAGCCACCGTGGCTGCCTGGGCCTGTGCAGGGAGCAGAGGGGAGGGGGAGAGGGACTTGCAGTGAAGACACGGTCACAAAAACGTGAGAAGGACCAAGAGGGAGAGAGAAGTCCAGCTGAGAGGAGGGAGAAAGAGAGAAGTCAGGGAGGGGAAAGGGAAAGGAGAGCCCAGAGAAGACATCTGGCCACTCAAGGAGCTGCAAAGGCTCCTGGCTGTCACCTCCCGGGGACAGCTGCTGTCTCTCCTCAGGTGTGTCCCAGCTTTGACAAAAGAACTGCAGGAAAACGCAGCTTCCCTCTGAGCACCTGTAGTGATTCTTCACCTGTGAGGGATTCATTCCCACAGCCCTGCTGCCCTCGCAGCCTCAGACAAGTTTTGGAGCTGGTTGCACAGATTTGGGCTGAGGGAACTGTTCTGAGCAGTGATCATCCACACAAGGGTACACTGGGAATAGCCCAGAGAAATCCCTGGGAGGGTTCTACTCCCAGTTAAACTGTTTCAAGGGGGCACTCAGGCTGAGGGGTCGGGCATGGGCAGCACAGAGATTGGGAGTCTAATCTTAATTTCCTTTATCTTTAGCTGTTTGGAAATCATAATTTTGAAAAAAGAGAGAAAAACAGAGGGAAAGAATGNAAGAAAGAAAGAAAGAAAGAAAGAAAGAAAGAAAGAAAGAAAGAAAGAAAGAAAGAAAGAAAGAAAGAAAGAAAGAAAGAGAAAGAAAGAAAGAAAAAGAAAGACAATACAAGAACAGGGCAAATGACAAGGAAAACAAGTGGTTTCCATCCAGAGCAAATGCTTTTGGTCTTCAAAGCCCTCTCAAAGCTTCACATTTCCCTGTACATCTGTCCTTGCATTTGTATCCAGAGCAGAGGGGACCCCCTGCCAGACACCCCCAGGAAATTTATTGAAGTGCTGTTTTTCTCCACACGTGAGGTTTTCCCAGCTCTGTCTCCTCACATTTCAGCCCATTTTCAGCGCTGAGTCAGGATGGAGGCTGAGCTCAGCCCTCCACACCACTCCCCTGACACCAACACGGCCCCTGCATAGAGCACATGGCAAAAAATGACATCCCAATCCCTTTGGCCACCCTCTGGCTTCCCCTTGTGCTGTTTCAGCCTACCCACATCACCCCACAGTGTCCCCAGGAGGAGGAATTCATCCATGTTTCCTCTGGGACACATAAAACAAGGTATTTTGTTCATACTCACACGGTGAGGGAGCAGTGGGGTTGTGATGGACTGTGATTTCCCTGTGCTCAGCTCCAGACTCTTAATAATTAAAACTTTTACCTCAGTACTTTCCATTTTTCACCCAGTCTGATTATAAACAGTGCTGTAACAGGACTTTGACCTGGCAGGAAATTCCAAATCCAGCAGTTAATTCATTCCGATTTGAAAACATGAGCAAAAATACTTTATCGAAGTACAGCTGCTTCTGAAATGTCAGGATAAAGTTTTGTTTTAGCTGTACCTTCCTTGTCATTTATAATGGGAGGCAATACTAAATTTACCCTGATAAGTACTGCAACACTCATCAGAACAAAGCCTATTACAATTTTCTATCATGAGTATGGAGGGGAAAAATAATTCTCTCTCCGCAGAACATCTCCACTTTGTACCGTGTTTTCCGAGAAAATTAATTCTCTTGCCTCTCTCTTTAAAAATTAAGGCTTAGCACAGCACCTGAGAGCAGCAGGGGAGGCAGCATTCCTGGGAGCTGCTGCTCCTTGCAGGGGGAAGCAGCTGGAGCCCAGGGCGTGCACTGGTCACACTGACTCTGTGCCAGCTGCACTGCTGACCACGGCTGTCCTTGCCTCGGCTTCCAAAGGAAAATCACATTTTTTTTAGGAGTAATACTCCAAAATCTGGACAGAGGAGGGTTACAGCGTGTTCCCTGTGAATCCTCTCCCAGCCATCCCCGTAGCAGGCTGCTGTCCCTCTCACTCCACTGCCTTTTCCCAGGCAGAGCTATCTATAATTGAAGCAATAGCTGAAACATCTGATTTTCCACCACCCAACACCTCCTGCTGCAGCTAGCACCAGCCTAAAGTGAGTGCATAAAGAGACATAACACTTGAGTAACACGTTACATTTGCTTTTTGCTGGTGCCAGCTGCTGCAGAAGGTAGTAGGGAGTGAATTGAAGCTGGAACGGGAAATTTTGGGAAGCTGTTGCCATAAACCCAGGCCACATCTCACACATAGAGTGACCCCAGGCATGGATATAGTGGTGCAAGATTTCTCAGTGCGTGCCCATTTCTTCCTCACCAAGAGGTGCTTCTAATTATTTCCATTCAGGCTGGAAACTGATGTTTTCTGTGCTCACCAAATCCACTGAGGGGGAATGTTTCCATCTAAAGAAAGTCCATAGGGGAAATTAACTTTTCCGAGGGAACACCAGGGAGGCGAGAGAACAAAGCGACTGGAAAGAGGAGAGTGAAGCATCCTGCAAAGCTGCTCGGTGCAAAGCTCCTCCAGGAGGGAAAGGCAGCTTCCTTCATGAATGGAGAGCAGGAATGGCCACAGTGCTCAGCTTTCTTGCGGGATGTGCAGGCAGAGGCTTGCAGGGAGGAGCAGGGACCTCTGGGCTGGGCTGTGCTGGGAGCCAGCAAACCCTAAACTCTCAGTTCCTGGGAACACCACCTTTTTCCTTGCTTGCTTTGGTGTTTCTGGTGCTTTCCTGCAAACCAAAAGGCTGTAGGAGACGAGCAGGGGCTGGGTTAAACACAGGCACAGTGTGGCCACACAGAATCCCACCACGGTCTGAGTTAGACATTTGGCTGGTTTTCCACAGCCAGCAGCTACTCACAGTGGGCTTGCAGATATCAGTGGGGCATTTTTGCTTGTTTCTTTGACTGAATAAAAGCAAATCCCCCTGCTGCCTTCCCCTGGGTCCCAAGGAAGGGAACTGCCAGGCCTAAAAGCCCCAGGGCTTAAGCTCAATTCCGGCCTTCGCACCTTCTTGGGGCCTCTTTAAAGGAGGACACAGCACACCACCACTCTCGCTGGAGCGAGCTGATCTGCATTTCTGCTGTTCCCTCGCTCTAGTCTCTGTTCCCCAGAGCAGGGGAGGCTTTTCCTCCACGGCTGGAGAGGACAAAACCCTCTGTAGACAAAACCATGAGGGACGGGCTCCAGAGGCAAGGCCAGGGGCAAAGACAAGAGCTGGATGCCTGTGTCCCCAGGGAACCTGCACCTCAGGTGCCTTAACCAGCAACCACCCAGCAGAAGGAAGAGCCTCCCAGCCTGCTTCCCAGCCCACCATTCCAGCTCCTGCCTGCAAAGTTGTTTCCCAGACGGCCAACATCATTCTTCCAGCAAGGGCTGCCCAGCTCTGCAGAGAAAACCAAACCAACAAATCGGTGATGCCCAGACATTAATCACAGAAACGCTGGTGGCAAGAGAGCTCTGGAGATCCAGCCTGACCTCCCCTCACACTGTGAGCTGTAAGGTTGATGTTGTTTCGGTGGACGGTCGGGACAGATGGTGATGAGAGATCTCTATAGTTTGGTTTTAGAGCATGAGGTTTATTGTTAAGGGCGTGGATGTAGGGGCCTTGCTTGGATCTGCCAGCCGCAGCTGAAGCAGGGCAGAGAGGCAAGAGGGAGAGAAGCAAGAGAGAGCAGAAAAGAGAAGTAAGATGCAGAGAAGAAGTGTGTGAGATTCTCGTTTACAATACAATAAATCATCTTCTGTGCTGAATATTCTGATTTTCATCAACCAATCTAGTACAAGATACAAATCCTATATCATTTACATCTAGCCTATAAGAATCATTGCATTACCATACTGTGTTACGTTTTAAACCCTAAAAACCACTCTTTGGATCTTTTCTGCCAAGCTAGCAGGGTCTGCCCTGACCCTTGGACCTGTCTGCTAGCAGAAGGTATTGTTCAATCAGAGGGGATTATCTTCAGTCAGCCACACCATTGTTTTCCAGTTGTTCAGTAACTGAGGCCTGGTATCTCAAAGTATGCCTTCATTTCTATTTCACCTATAGTTTCCATGTTCTCAGCATCTTTGGCTAGGCAATAAAACTTCCCTGCTTCATCTTCCCCAACAGCGAGCCATCCACACAGCACAGGACAGTCCTGATCCAAGGGGATTCCTGTTTTCCCAGGCTCGGGTTGATGTGTTCCTGCTTCCTCTCCCAGCACAAGCCCTGTGCCACGTCCCCCACACGGCCACCTTTTTGCCCCAGGCACAGAAAGAAGGACAGACTGGTGTGACCCCAGGACCAGGCAGCAAATCCACAGCTCCCCTGTCCTCAGAGTCAGCCAACACCCTGAGGGAGACTGTTGTCTCCTGCTGGTGCCACTCACATTTACACCCACAGCTCTTGAGGCTTTAAGGGGACAGGAAAGGCTCTTTGCTTTATCATGTCTAACTCACAGTGGAAGTGCAGGGGTCAGGAGGAGGCTGTTTTTCGCGCTGAGATGTCCTGATCAGGTCAAGCACTGATGATGGCATCTTAAAAGCACTGAAGAGGGGTAAATCATCTCCCAGCACCGGAAGTTCTGGGGGAAAATTACCAAAAAATGGGCTTGTTAGGAGTCAGGATCGGCCGGGCACGTGCACATCCCTCTGTCATGAGCCCGTGGCCCCCAGGAAAGCGGGGTGGCCCCTCACGACACAGGGGCTGGCAGGCTCTGTTGGCATGGCAACGCGGGATGCTGGGGCAGGGACCGCCGGGCAGGAGTTTGCGACCGACAACGCGGAGAAACGCCGGATAGATTTTAAAAATGCCAACCTCGCACGCTCTCGTTCTCTCCTTCCCTCCCTCCTCCCGCACTCACTCACTCCACCTTGTGCTGCCAAGTTGAATAACGACGTTATTGTGGTGGGAGAAAAACGGCACAATCTGTACCCCGGCTGGCAGGGAGGGGGGCAGAGAGGGTTGAACCACTTTTTTTCCTGACAGTCCCCCGTTTCCTGCCAGTATTTCTCCCTGTGGAGGCAAAGGCAGGCGCTGGACAGGGATCTGGGTTTCCAGCAGGAGGCTCACACTCTGTGCCCTGATATCCCATATTTCTCATCAACACTCTGGGCTATTTTACCCTCCCCACTGCAGGATGGAGAGGGCAACTCTGACTTACTTTTCTTATTTTTAAAATGGTTTAAGATCCAGGGCTTTTCAAGCATTAAGTAATTCTTGTTCACCATTAGAACTCACTCAGAGTATTCCTTAGGGAGCAAAGAGGAGTGAAGAGGCAGAGGGGTTAAAAAAGCAGATTTGTCTGCATGGCCAAAACCTTCACTGCTTCCACAGGGGATCTCTGGGATGTTGGAGGCGAGCTCAGGACTCTCTGTACAAATGGCAACAGCAGAAGCCCCTGTTTCCACTCCAGAGGTGACCTCCCAACCCAAAGGAGTTGTCTCCCAGCGCAGCAGGCAGGCACGTGTTACCCTCCTGCACGTAATTTGGGACAGGGTGACAACCACACAGTGTCACATGGGCCTGGCATCAGCCAGGATAAACATCCTGCTGCTTTTGGTCTGGGCGTGACGTCAAGGGGACGTTTCAATGTGGTTCTGCTTTCTCCCCGGCCAGGGCTGCAGATCAGCCCAGGCTGCATTTCAGGTCTCTTGCAGGGGCTCACCGAGGTTCCCCTCCAGCAGCACCCAGCTCTGCAATGGTTCTGTGAGCCTTGTGCTTCCCACCAGGCCTCCGTGTGCCCCTCCTCCCCAAACCACAGGCACCAGCCTAAAGCGAGAGGTGATTCTGGCAAGAGTCACCTGTGACGCCTGGAAACGCTCACCCAGCAGGACAGCCGCCCCTGAAGAGCTTTTCCTCAGGATGTTACAGCTGTGTGACAGCCCTGAGTGCATCGCCAGGCCCCACCTGCCCCAACCAGCCCCACCTGGGGGATGGGATGTCCACCTGTATCTTCCCCAGCACTCAGAGGGGCTGATTCTCTGGGGATTCCCCTGCAGCCCGTACCTGGGGGGGAAGGCAGACAGCAGAAGTACTTCTGGAAAGAAGGTACCAGTTGAGTCCCCTACAGTGCAATTTCTACTGTAATTCTTCCCAGCTGGGCAGAGCATGGGAAAGTTCCTGCTCCTGATCCCTCCTCAAGGTAAGAGTGAAGGTGTGGCCTTTCCCGCAGCAAGAGGGACAAGAAAAGAGCAATGTTCTAAGGTCACCACGGAGGTCTATGTCAGAGAGCAGTGTTTGGTCACTAAAACACACCTTGAACTCCAGACAGGGGTTTAGGCTCTGGTATTTTTGCACTCAGATGTGGTTGAGCATGATCTGCATAGATGAGGAGACACTCGAGGGTCTCATGAGGGTGAGAAGGCAGAAGGGGTTGGTCAGTGGGAAGAACCCAGGTCCCACATCTCCTGGGCTGCCTCACTGGTATTTTCTGCACACACAGGAGCACAACTGCTCTGCAAGACTGCCTGGTGTCCTGGTGTCTCCATCTGTGGGGACAGACAGGACCCTCCCATGGCTGAGGGAGGTCTCAGCCACAGCAGCTGATGTGTTGGCTTTCATTAGGAACTGAATTTTTGAATCCCTTCCTCAGTGCTCTGCTGCTACAGCCCCCTTCCCCCTGAACCTTGCAGAGAGGCACAAACCCCCCTGGATTTCCTCGGGGAGAGGTTGTGTGGTTTCGTGTGAGTGCTCAGCCCTGCCGCTGGCAGAGGGAGGAATCCCCCATCTCTGGAGGGGAGCAGAGGGGGATGGGGCTGCTGTTTTCCTCCAGCCCTGGTTGATGTGCAGGGAAGAGGAATCCGCTCCAGCAGCTCGTCACCGCGCCAGCACCAATCGCGGGTGGCACAGGGAATCCCTTTGCAGGGAGCAGCTCTGCTGAGCCCAGCCAGCTCCTGGCAGGGATCCTCCACACAGCCCCTCTGAGCAGCATCCCACCTCCTTCCCCCCCAAGAGGAATCTTCTGAGCTCCCTCTCTCCTTTGTTCTTTTGTGCCCCCCAGCACAACCACCTCTCTCTCTCTCCTGAATTTCTTCTGCCTCGCTCCACGCTGCTCTGCAGCTTTCTATGCTCAAAATAATTTCTGCTCAGGGAATTCCTCTCCCTCCCTCTCCGCTCTCCTGCAGTATTTCTCGCTGGCCTTTGCCCTAAGAGATGTAGTTGAGCATTAGCCCAAGCATCATCTCCCACTGGTGATCTGTAGCAGACTGGATGGCTTTAAAACCCTCCTGCAAAAACATCTTGTTTCAAAACCAGAGCATGAGAGAGAAGGGCTTTGCTCTCCAGGTGGGGTGTTTGCTGAGGAATTATTCTAAGCACTGAATATCTTGGCGAAGTGCTATGTTCACCTAGGGCACTCTCAGCCTGAGAAGGAGCAAAATCTGGGCCTCGGAGCAGCAGCCTTGGCACTGCTGCCAGCATCCATCCCCTCTCCAGCCACAGGAAGGTGCCAGCCTCCAGCAGCCACCTGTGATATTGGAGGGAGCCTCTGTATCCACCCCACAGACTGCAGTAAAATCATCTGCCATTAATCACCTGCAGATCACAATCAGCGTATTTTCTGATTGATAGGTGCTGTGTTTCTGTGGGAGGGCTCACGGGTCGGGCTGGGTTAATCCTGGCAGCAGAATTGTGGGGCAGAGGTCTCTGGACCTTGTTGAGGGATTCAGTGTCAGCAGTGCAACCAGATGCCCTCAGAGATGGGTCTAAGGCAGCGCAGAGCCTGGCTTTTTTTCACTCTTTGCTGTAATTAGGTATTGTTTCTTGCTTCTGCCTCTTATTTTAGCCTTCTTCCTTCTGCGGTGAGCTGCTGAGTTTTGTGATTCCTCTGCAAAGGGGGACATGAGCAATTACTGCCCCAAATGTGTTGGGTTTGGCCTTTTGAGCTGGACCTAACACTCTGTGAGCCCTGAGAGCAGCCTGGTTGCCAGGGTGCTGTGCATGCTGTAATGTGTGTGTGCATGTGCTGCAGCTGCTGCTCAGAGATCCAGTGAGGTAAGAGGAGGAAAGCTGTATGTATAACCTCCCTTTTGAAATACTACAGCAGCCTAATGCGAGCTTGTGACGGGGGAAGAGCAGCTATTTTTAGCAAAGCGCTTCAGGTGAGTCGAAACTTTCCCCTTTGTTGCCTGCATCTTCAAAGCTCCTCTTGCAGCCTGGAGAAACAAGGCTAATCAGCCTCTGTTGCTTCCCAGTTCTCCCAGCAGCGAGCCTGCAGGCTCTGGGATGCTGCTGCCAGCACGGGCACGCTGTTGCAGCCTGCCCTGCTCTGTGCCTCAGTGCTGGGCCATAAAATGAAGGGATATAAAAGCACCATGGATAGAAGAAAGCTGGGAAATGCCCTGCGTGGCCTTGCCTTCCAAACGGGCTGGGATGCGTTGGAAGCTGCTCCTCGGGGTTTCTCCAGACCGTGGCCTGGATTGGCTGGAGGGCAGGTGATGCTGAAGCTGTGGTGCCATGCAGGTGTGGGCTGTGGCAGTCACCCAGAGACCCTCGAGAACCCAGAGAAGACCCCAGAACAAATGTCCCCACTGGAGCCAGAGGGGTGTGTGAGGAATGGGTGCACAGGCTGCAAGGGCAGACAAGCCCAGGGCTTGCTTGGTTGGGGTCCCTCGCTGGCTTGAGCTCTTGTGTTGCTGTGCCACGATTAAAATACTTAAAGGAACCAGATGTCAGAGACTCTGCTGTGGGAAACCTGGAGTGGAGCCAGTAAGAAAATATTGTCTGGCAGTGAGAGTGTGGGGTGTAGGGAGCCAAACAAAGAACCTGTGAAGGGACTTTGGTCCCAGCAGTGACAGTGGTGGTGCAGATGTGACCCCAGGAGTGGCATCTGAAGGGACAGATGGGAAAGCTTCCTTGACAGCAGCCTTTTGTTGTGGAATGTCCTCACCCAGCTGTGATAATGGACGGAGGGGGCTGAGGGTGCCACCCACCCAGTGCTAAGGAGGAAACTGGGCTGGCAAAGGGCCACGATCTTCAGTTCATCGGGTAGTGCTGAGGATTGTTTGGCTTTTCTCTAAAAGATCCTTCTCCCCAGGTGACTGGCAGAGGCAGCCCCCCAGGGAGAGCAGTTCTGTCTAACCCACTTTTACACCATGCACTTAATGCAATGAATCTCCTCGCTTTTCTCAAAGATCTTCACTTACAACAAGATCCCTTGGCACCCTCTTTAAAAAAAGAAGCCTTGCTGACATGTCTTTATTGGGCTGCTCTTAAAGCTGGCACAATTAAACAGCACAGATAAGAGCAGTTCTGCAGCCTGCATTCAGTTAGTAAATATTAATGCTGACTTTTTTAAGGTGAGTGGTGTGTTCCTATGCTGCTGGCAGTCAGCTTGGCTGGTAAAAGGAATGGCTTCACTTTTGATAAGGGTTCAAAGAAGGTTTGAGCTCTTGGAGTTTGAGGCCAGAAGGGATAATTTGAATAAGTTTTTTTTTCCATGTAGGGTGTCCTGAAGTTTCAGCTGGTTGACACTTCTCAGTTGATGAGCCCAAGAACTTCAGCTGGATGAAGGCAGAGGAGGTGTTTGGCAAGGCCAGCTTATTAGTAGGATTGTATTTTGATTTATAGGTCTCTTGTAAATAGAAGATCCTATGCAAACAGACCTGGAATGCTGTAGCAGGCAATGCAGCACTTAATTACTCCTGCCACTAAAAGTGTGTGGTTTGTGACTTTTTCCCCTGGCTAACTTCAAACTCTGAAGGTCACTTCTGGCAGAGAAGTGTTTCTCCATCCTCCAAGCAAACCTTGTTTCTCACCTTCTTCCCCTCTCCTCCCCCACGGTCAGACTAACTCAGCTCTATGCTGAATTTAGAGGGCTTTGCACTTCCAGTTTCATTTTTAATGGTGTGAGCACTGCAGTGTCCTACCATGGGCTCAAGGCGTGGGAGCTGCTTAGCTGGGAGAGCAGGTCTGTAGCTCCTGGGAGTGTTCATTTGGCATTTAAACTCTCACTGGGAGCTGGTCTGAGGACTGAGGATGTCCAGAGATGGACTCCAGTCCAGGGGATTACAAATGATCCCGTGGAAGGCCTGGGGTGAATACCAAGCAGACCATGCTGTCAGGGGGATGGTGTATTAAAAACGCAGTTTATCATCACTCCAAGACTCTGTCTGGGGCCCACCAGGTCACAAAAGGGAGAGGAAATCTGGCTAAAAGTCTAACTGGAAGGCAGATGCTAATTCTCAAGGCTGCCACAGGTCCTAACCAGTAACAATCTCATGTCTTTTTTGCTTTGTGCTGCCCTGAGGCTGCCAGGGAGGTGCCCAAGGTTTCTTGGCCCCTCTTTGCACCTCCTTCATTCAAATCTGCATCTGCAGAAACCATCTGCGTGACTTTTGCCCAATCAAAAACGTAATTAGACAAAAATCTAATTGGACAAAAACCAAAAGCCAGGCTTGGCTGGTGAGAGGCTGGGTTGTGACGCTTTACAAGGAAATATTTATAGAAAGAAGGCAATTTATGCACCTCTATCGTACCTGGTAATGTAAATCCACATTTAGCACAGGGGGAATTGCTGGCTCCGTGGGGATTGAGGGCTGTTTGGCAAAGCAAGCACTCTGCCATCAAATGAAGAGATCAGCCACGCTTTCTGGAGCCAGCAAGCCTCGGTTATATTTAACCCAGCAGTTTTCACACTGGGAGAGTAAGTACATACTTTATATCTCATTTCTGTCCTGGGTGCCATGGTGCATCACAATTGTGGCAGGGGTGATCCATTCCCCATTAACACCTTTACAGGCTGCTTAGCACATCTGAGGCTCCTGCAGGGTGGGGGAGAGAGGAGAGGGAGGCAAAACCAACTGCAGAGCCTGAAGCCTCAGGTCCTGGCTGTCCTCCCTTCCCTGGCTGGCTTCCTGACATCCCGCCAGACCTGCGGAGAGTGGTGCAAGCAGGGAGTAGAATTCCCTCTGGAACGCTGGGAGTGGGTGAAGAGATGAAGCAAATGGAGGAAGAGGTGCAACCTCCCCACATGAGGAGTGTGGGACAGCTCTGGAGGCTGAGGAAGTGCTGTCGTTGCTGTTGCAGGGCTTGGCTTAGACCAAGTCTTGGACCAGTCTCTCTTGAGCCACTGAGTTCAGAATGGGAGTGACCTTGACAGGCTGAGGCTGAGCCAGAGCAAGAACTGTGGTTGTTCTCCCATCCTTCCTCTCCCCAGCCTCTGGTAAATGCTGTTCCACAGGCCTGGTGCCCTGAGCTTGGCAGCCGTGGGGATGGCTCTGCTTGGGGCCTGCTTTCCCAAAGACCTGAGGGATGTGATTCCTCAGCCTGGAAAAGGGGGTCTCGGCCTGGAGCAGGGAAGGAGAGCAGATAATGCCTGGGAATGCTGAATCCCCATCTCAGCCCAGAGGTGAGCTTTAGACCAAGTCTTGGACGAGGCGCAGTGCTGTAACAGCAGAGGCAAAGAGGACCTCAAATGTCACACTGCTCATTATTTCTCTGTACCCCGGGGGAAGGCGTAGCATCCAAAGTCTTCAATTAACACTAATCAACACCCTTTCTCCTCACGGAGAGCCAGGAATGGAAGCTGATGGGGAGCAGGAGCAGAGCTGGAGGGTGCAGAGCCGTGAGCAGTGTCACCTTCTGCCCTCCAGGCCAAGGTTTTCCTGCCCCTCCTGTCTGTCCCGTGGAATATCTGGCATCAACAGCTCTGTTTACAGGTATACATGGAGCACTAAAAATGCTTTACAAGAGGCAAAGAATAGACCAGATTGTCTTAAAAAATAAGATTAAAAAATTCCCTCTAAAAAATAGAGGGAAACGGGGCATTTTATTATAGCAACATGCTCAGTGTGTCAGCAAGTCTGACAGTCAAGAGCATAGACCTTGCAGGACCTCAGGAACTCATCCTGAGCAGGTCTGGGAGAGCATGAGGGGGCTGAACCCATTTCCTGCATGGCAAAGGCAGCGTGGGTGCCTGCTGAGGCCTAGGAAGGAGTGGAGATGTGGGAAAGAGGCGAGATAGCAGGGTCTGGAAATTGCTGGAAATCTGGAAAGGCCAGATGTGTGTTGTGAAGGACAGAGCATGTCCTGCCTGGAGGAGAATTGCTCTCTGAGAAATGGGACTTGGGGCATGGGGTGAAGAGAGGGGCAATTCTGGCAGCTTCATTTCAGGTTAATGAAAATATGATTAACAGTTGTAATTAACTGATGAAATGGTGACTGGTTCTCTGCCCCCTCCTGATGATTGATGAGGTGCAGAGGCTGCTCGTGTCCACGGTTTCTGCTTATGGCAGCACTCTGCAGCAGCTCCAACTTTCTGACTCTGGCTCTGGAGGGGGTTTCTGTGGCTCCTGCTGCTGAGATGGCAGTGTGGAGCTGCTCTTGCTGAGCCTGACCCCAGCCCTGCCTGGCTGGGAGGGTTCCTAGCAGGGAAGGGAGAGCTGAGGCAGGAACGGGGAGAGGATGCTGATCTGTGGTGGAGCAGCTGCTCCAGAGCCAAGATGAGAAACGAAACCTCACCCAGCGAGGGCTGGGGCTGAGCTGCTCAGGCACCTGCAGGAGGGGGCATTTCCTGATGGCAGGGGCTCTGTGTGGCTCTTGCTGTGTGCCCTGGAGCTGTGGCACACGCTGAGCCTCGGCCGGAGGCACTTGGGGTGTGCTCACAGGTTGGTGCTGATGTCCCAGGTCCACACTGGGCTGGGCTGGCTGAGCTTTTGTCAGCAATCCCTTCAGGGAGGGGCTGACCCAGCCACAAAGCGCTGGCCTGCTGCTGCATCATCTGCTGAGCGAGTGCCCCTCTCCTCTCCGCAGCACGTTCATGGCAAGGTCACAACTGCAAAGTGCCAACCACGAGTGATGGTCCCTGCCTCTGCCTGGTCCAGGCGATGATTATTCAACTGTGTAAAACAGGACTTGAAGTACCCATGGAGCTGAACTTGCCACCTTAAAAACCTAGATTAAACCCAGATTAAACCTCTCACATACGAATATGTGAGAGCAATACTGGAGGAAGGCACTGTGTGCACGATACGAGTAGGGCAACTGCAGGGCTGGCAGGGGAACAGCTCACTCTTGTTTATTCCACTATGAGGGTAGCATTTGTCCCTACAATGAAGACAGATGGCACCAGAAGTGCCCGAGGCAGGTCAGAAACTGGTGCTCTGTCCCATCTGAATAGCTGTTGCTTTCTCTGGAGCAATGGTTAAGGATGTGCTTTTTGCTGTAGAGGGGAGGAACGGGGCAGGTGAGCTATATTTTGTTTGTCTGATTACATATGCATGATCTAAAAAAAGTGACTCTCCATTTTCTCTAAGGATACCTGATGAGCATTAAAAATACAATTGCAAGAATAATCAGGTCAGACTTCAAACAAGTGCAGGGAAACAGATCTGTTCAAGAAATAGATACCCTGTTACGTCACACTTTGTCTGAACAGTTCTTAAAAAATGATCTTCCTTTTGGAGATGGAACCAAGGCTTTTCAACCCAGCAGCCAAGGAGTTCTAGCGGGGAAGAAAAGCAAACCCCACAGTTTTATGGGGCATTTACAGAGCTTACAACAGGGCATGGCTGGTGCAGGGGCTGTGCCTCCGTGGCTCTAAAGAGGTGCAAACAAAGGGATAGGAC
The DNA here is from genome assembly GCA_013397845.1 of Melanocharis versteri. Lineage (NCBI taxonomy): Eukaryota > Metazoa > Chordata > Aves > Passeriformes > Melanocharitidae > Melanocharis > Melanocharis versteri. The sequence goes on along the minus strand of VZTG01009685.1, from coordinate 264,373 downwards.
CAGAGAAGGTGTGGGGATGGCCCTGAGGGCAGGGGACTGACCCCAGTTCCATGAGCCCTGCCGCCCGTGGGGCACGGTGAGTCTGAGGAGAGCGAGGAGCCTCTTGCAGCGAGCCCGTGGTGTGTCTGTGGTAGCCCAAACCCGGTGCAGAGTTGCTGCCTGCGTCTGGTTGGGAGCTGCAGGGATGAAGCTTTGTTGTCAGGGAGCCTTTTCTCCAGCAGTGCCTGGGTTAGAGGTGCTGCCAGCTTTCTGTGGGGTGCAGGGAAATGGAACTTCCCCATCCCTCCAAAACAAAGCCAGGGGCTTCTCAGGTGTCTGGCTGGGCCAGCTGTGGAGGCAGAGAACTCGTGTAGATCTGCAAGTGGAGTTTAGCCCCCTGCCTTTGCTCCTTACCTTGCTGGAGAGGTTGACAGGCTGCAGCAGCAGAGATTGCAGCTCTAAATCTACTGTAAAGCAACAACTTGGAGAAGGAACTATCCATAGCTCAGCTTGAAAAAAAATCCCAGCTACACAAAAATGCCATCTTACAGTCGCTTTACCTGCACTGGGACACTTTCATGCATCACTGGGATGGAAATGCTTGAATAAGCTTCAGTTTAAATGGGAGTTCATCTGGGAAGGGAAGGCAGAGGCCTCCTGTGGCCGTGCCCACTCACCAGGAATGCGCTGGGTGACCCGAACAGCTGTGGCACGTGTCTGCAGGTGACACTGCTATTGTTTTACAGCTTTTCACGTGAGCAAGTGAGCCTTGCAAAGATACTCTGGGAGCCCTGGGCTGCCAGAAGTCCTGAGGAAAAGGAGGGGAGCGAGGGAAGCTGCTCTGTGTCCACTGATTGGAGAGCTTTGGCCCTGCTGGAGTCCACAGAGTGGCTCTGAGCTCAGTCTCCTTCCTCAGGAACCTGGAGCTCCCTGCCTGCTGTTCCAGCACTTCTCTGCAGGTATAAATACGTGTAAATAAACCAGCTGTGTTTTTGCACACCCAGGCCACTGCTGCTGCCCAGCAACCCGTTGTCACCGTGCTGGGGCTGTGAGGGGCCTGTCCCAAAAACAAAAACCTCGTGCAGTGCTACAGGCTTGGGGCAGAGCAGCTGGGAAGTGGCCCGGCAGAAAACGGCCTGGGAGTGCTGGTTGACAGGGGCTGGACACGAGCCAGCTGTGCCCAGGTAACCCAAGACTNCCCTGACAGGAGGGTGCAGCCAGGTGGGGGTCGGGCTCTGCTCCCAGGGAACGAGGGACAGGATCAGAGGACATAACCTCAAGCTGCACCAGGGGAGGTTTAGGTTGCATATCAGGAGTGATTTCTTCCCAGAAAGGGTGATGAGACATGGGAACGCGCTGCCCAGGGAGGTGCTGGAGCCGCCATCCCTGGAGGTGTTTAAGCGCGGACTGGACGTGGCACTGGGTGCCGTGGTCTGGCTGACGAGGCGCTGATCCATGGACGGCTGGGCTCGGTGATCTCAGAGGGTTTTTCCGGCCCGATTGATGGATTCTGCGGCGGGGCCGCGGCCGCTGTCGCTCCCCCCCGCGGCGGGCAGGGGGCGCCAGACCCCGCGGAACGCACGGGGACACGGGGGACGGGGGGGACACCGGGGACAGGGGGGACACGGGACACGGGGGATACG
>VZTG01009685.1:245711-262587 GCA_013397845.1 Melanocharis versteri | reverse complement strand
GGAGAAAAGAGCTGAAAGAGATTGTTCCGTTTCCTCTGAAAAATTCACCTTTCTTACAGCTCGTCTAGCTTGTCTAGCTTGAAGTGGAAATGTAAGACCCTATAGAAAAAAAAAAAAAAGCAGTTTTTTTCAAAAGTTTCGTTTTACATTTTTAAAGTAAAGCCCTGGCCTGGGGGACAGCCCTGTCCTATATAGAAAAAAAAAAAAAAGCAGTTTTTTTCAACCTGGGGGACAGCGAGCCCCGGCAAGGACAGCCCTGTTCTGGGGGACAGCCCTGTCCTGGGGGACAGCGAGCCCCAGCAAGGATAGCCCTGGCCTGGGGGACACCGAGCCCTGGCAAGGACAGCCCTGGCCTGGGGGACAGCGAGCCCCGGCAAGGACAGCCCTGTTCTGGGGGACAGCCCTGTCCTGGGGGACAGCGAGCCCCAGCAAGGACAGCCCTGGCCTGGGGGACACCGGGCACAGCAGCGCCGGCCGGGACGGCACGGCACTCAGTGCCATGGTTTCGTTGGTGAGGAGGTGTTAGGTTAGGTCACAGGTTGGACTAGATGATCTTAAAGGTCTTTTCCAACCTAGTTCATTCAGTGATTCTGTGGGACAGGGATGTGATTGTCCCGCTCTGCTCTCACCTCGAGAGCTGGGGCAGGTTTGGGTTCTGCAATGTAAGAGGGATCTAAAGTGGTAACAGAGCGTCCAAAAGAGGCTGCAGGGGTGGTGAAGGGTCTGGAGCTGCTGAAGTCCCTCGGTGTGCTCAGCCTAGAGAAGGACAGACCTCAGAAGCCTACAGCTTCCTCACGGGGGACAGCACCAATCTCTGCTCTCTGGTGACCCGAGGGAATGGCTGAAGCTGTGTCATGGCACCTTTAGGTTGGAGATCAGGAAAGGTTCTTCACCCAGAGGGTGGTCAGGCACTGGAACAGCCTTCCCAGGGCAGTGGTCACAGCACCAGCCTGACAGAGGTCAAGAAATATTTGGAAAACACTCTCAGGCAGGTGGTGTGGCTCTTTGGGGTGTCTTGTGCAGGGCCGGGAGTTAAACTTTGATCCTGTGTGTCCCTTCCAAGCCAGGACGTGCCGTGAGACACTCGTTCCCCGTGTGCTGAGGCTGGTCAGTGCCTGTTGGGGCCAGCCCAGTCTGGATGTGGCTCCTCCACTGGACCCCTGTGGGACAGCACCTTCGTGCCAGGGACAGCACCCCGGGCTCGGGGCTGGCCTGGGCTGGGCACTGCACAGGGATTTTTCTCTCCGGAGCAGTTGACTCCAGGCTCCCATTGATTTCCATTTGAGTCAGGCGCTGCCTAAAAGGCCCAGAGGGAGCTTGCACAGCATCTGTGCTGCTGCGGCTTCCAGAGCGAGCCTTGCCAAGGCTCTCGGGGTGTGAATGGCTGAGGGAATCCCTCTGCAAGCTGCCTCTCAGGGTGCCTCTTCCTCGGTCTCCTGACACAGGGCGTTCTGCTGCTTATCGGTGCCAGAGCAAAGAGGCCCTGACCTGCACAGGCCAGCACCTTCCCAGATGTGGTTTCCCTTCCCTTGGCAATGCAGGAAAATGTGCAGCTGCTCTCATCACAGTGCTATGGAATGGCCTGGTTTGGCAGGGACCCTAAAGCTCATCTCATTCCAATCCCCTGCCATGGGCAGGGACACCTTCCACTAGACCAGGGTGCTCCAAGCCTCATCCAACCTTGAACACTTGCAGGGAGGGAGCAGGCACAGCTTCTCTGGATAACCTGATGTGGTGCCTCGCCACCCTCACAATAAAGAATTTTTTCCCAATATCCAATCTAAACCCACCTTCCATCAGTGTGAATCCGTTCCCCCTTGTCCTGTCACTCCATCCCTTGTAAAGAGTCTCTCTCCATCATTCTTCAGGCTCCTTCAGGTACTGGAAGGCCACAATGAGGTCACCCTGAAGTTTCTCTTCCCCAGGCTGAACAATCCCAGCTCTCCCAGCCTTTCCTCCCAGCAGAGCTGCTCCATCCCTCTGATCCCCTGGTGCCTCCTCTGGGCTCTCTCCAGGTCCTTCCTGTGCTGGGCCCCGGGGCTGGAGGCAGCTCTGCAGGTGAGGTCTCACCAAAAAACGTCCCAGCAGCAAGGACTCGGGCAGGCTGTCACCTCCCAGCACCTGAGCACCTTCCCAGGCGTGCAATCCCACCGTAAAACACCTCTCCTGGATTTAGGGTGTTCCTCAGGCCCATCCCCACGGCCAGGGCTGGGACTGTTCCTTGTTCTGCATCAATTAGTGCTCAGCAGTGCCCGGCTCCCGAGGCTCTGAGGTTTGCCTTTGCACTTTCTTTACTTTGCAAAGTGGTTGCTATTATCAGCCCAGGTTCAAAAAAGTATCTTTAGCAGCAAGTACTAAACCCTCTTTTTTTTTCTCTTTTTTTTTTTTTTTTTAAGAGGAATATCTTAGCCCAAGAGTTTAACCTGGTTCAAATGGGTGGTTTCTCATCCATTTTCGCCTGACAAAGGTTTTTTTTGTTCCGGTTTATTTTTTTAACCTTCTAATGGGAAGACTTACCAGGCCCTTCCACCTCCCCCAAAGTGATGAAAACCCCTCATTGCTTTTCAGGCTGGTAAAATGGGAGTGAAGAAAGAGACTAAGGCAGTAACTGCTTGCTCAAATATTCTGACTTCTTTGTCACTCAGGTGAAAATAGAAGGATAAAAAGGAGAAAAGAGCTGAAAGAGATTGTTCCGTTTCCTCTGAAAAATTCACCTTTTTTACAGCTGGTCTAGCTTGTCTAGCTTAAAGTGGAAATGTAAGACCCTACTGAAAAAAAATGCAGTTTTTTCAAAAGTTTCACTTTACATTTTTAAAGTAAAAATTGTTGGGTTTTTTTTTTTAGAGGAAAGGTAAAATATCCAGTGGAAAAAAATACTTCAAAATTAAAAAGGATCACATCCTGGTAACTCTGGTTCTTCCTAGAGAGGCAGCTGACGTGCAGTGAGGTTCTGTTTGGTTCTTGGCAATGAAGCTCCATCACATTATTTCATTCTCTTCCTCCTAATTCCCCTCTAGTTCCTTCAAAGGGATGAGGAGCCCCCTCACCTGCTGGACTTTGAGTGCCCCAGAAGCAGCAGGAGATCTCACACCCTGGAAGTGCTTTGGAGAGAGAACCAAGCCAGAATGAAAACTGTCCCCTAAACATCACCCAGGATTTGGTGTGGGGATGTAGAGGGGGGGAGATGGCTCAGCTGTACCTCCCCTCGTGCCAGGCAGGGAGGAGGCTTTGGGTAATTCTATTTCTGAATGTGTCACACAGCACCTGAGATCCCCCTGCTAAAGGACAGCAGGGGACACTGAGGCACAGAGCTTTCCCTCGACACGGCTGCGGGTGGTGCTATAAATGAGAAAAAGAACAAGGCTGTTATAAAGTTTTTATCCCTTAGGAACTCTCCCAGGAGACAAAATACTGGAAAACAAAGGTGTCCTGAGCAAGGTGCTCTGAAGATGGCGCACAAAGAATCAAACCAAACTACCCGAGGATGATTGGGATGGAAAGCAATCTGCCTGCAGGAGTTCCAGGTGGGAAGGACTAAATTCCCTGAGGAAGCCAAGAGCTGCAAGTGGCCCAGGAGCCTTGGCAGTGGGTCACGGGCTGCCAGGCACAAAGTGCCATGTCCAGAGCAGAGGCCACCCGGGTGCCTGCCCAGGTGACCACAAGAGCGGCTGTTCCACACTCCCCATCAAAAACATCACATGGAAGGCAGAACATTAAATCCACATGACGAATCCTCTCCCGGCCAACAGCAGTTGGCCATCCCCAGCTGTTCCAGATGTGTTTGCTGTGGGCTGGAGGCCAGGGACAGCTGGCTGCTGCTTCGCGAGGCTCAAGCCGCAGCTGCGGAATCCAAGCCAGGCAAAGGCATCAGATGGCTGAAAATTCCTCCCCAGAGCCTGTGGTGAGACCTCATTGGTGTGGCAGTCGTAGGAGGGGTTAGCAGAGCTTGCTGGGTGTGCTTTTAATGGTTTTTAGGATGCCTGGAGTCTGCTTTCACAGAGCTTTTGGGATGTCAGCCCTGCTTTCCTACGTGTGCATTTCCACCTTTCTATTTGCCCACTGTTCCTCTCCCCTCTCCTCACCTCTACACTCTGGATATCTTTTTTTTTATAGCCAAGGGTTTTAGAGTAAATGAGCTACTGGCTCTTAGATCAGCCTTTTCAAGAAGTTGTCCTTCCTTGTCAGCAGCTGAGCTTTTTTGCAAACCTGGTATTCTCTACCTTGATTTCATTAGTCTTTGTGGCCTAAAAGATTTCTTTTGTGGTGCTTGGGTTCTGGTTTGGTTTTTTGCTTTTGTTTTTCCGTGGTATTTTTGTTGTTATTTGTGGGGGTTTTGTTTGGGGTTTTTTTTCCTACCTTAATTTTTAACCTTCTGCTCTTTACCAAGCTCTTCTCTGCTACGCATGCTGATGTTACTGGAACGTTTTAGCAGTGAAGCCTGAAGTTCAGGGAGATGGAAATTGAATCTGCCTCTCTCACCTTACCCCACCCCTTGCTGTGCATATGCATCAATACAGCCCAATTATGTGACCCCCACTGCTCTTCTCTCCAGCACCTCTGCCTCTCTGAGCAATTGCATTCAGTGTGGCTTTTAGGGTTTTTTCTCCTGCCTATTGTACAATCTGCTCCTTAGCTCGGTAGTACTCATCACTATTGTATTAGAGTGCTTCACACATGGTAATGAATTTAATTTCACACCACCACTACTGGAAGACAGGTTATTTTTAGCCTCTCTTTAAATTTGTGAGAGTTGACATGCAGAGCTTCAAGCAGGAGAGCACTGGATGCTTCTGGCTGTCAAGCTGGAGATCTCTGGGGTCATGATTTTAGAATACTTAAACCCCAGAGAGGATTCCGTGCAGGGCAGCTGCCCCTGAGTAAGAGTAAGAGGTGCCTGTAAGTCAGACCCAGGATGTCTCTTACACCTCTGGGAACCAAAGCAAGTGCCTCCCTATGGAAACTTGGGATCAAAGCCTTCCGTAAGAGCCAGAGGCAGCACCTGCTCCCACAATGTGCCCTCACAAGAGGAGCATCCTCAGTCTTCCTGCAGCTCCATGGCTGTCTGCTGTTTGTCCCTCATTATCAGCTACAAATAGCAGCTCCCTGTAAACAGGAACTGCTGCTCCTTCATTGTGCTAATTCCGTCTGGGATGGATACATCTGGCTGGCTGGAAGAGCTGGAGGTGCTCTGGTGAGGTAACGGGATTCTGTAATTAAATACTCGCGTAATTTGCTGCTCTTCTGTCTGTGTATGAGGGCACGGGGGCTGCTCTGAATCCTGGCGCTCCTGATTGCAGTGCTTGACTCTCTGACCTCGTGGATATTGCTTCTGGAGAGCCTTCACAGGCTGCTGGCAGCAGACACTTGTGGCCATCGCCGTGTTTATGGGCTCTGCTGCCCTCCCCACGAGCTCTGGCTGCTCTTTGTGACCCAAAGTCCTGTGTTTTCAGCCCAGCATCTGACCAGTGTGGCCTTGTCTGAGCTGTTCCTACCTCCCTAACCAACCCCAAAATCCCCGTGCTCTCAGGTAGAGCTGTCTGCCACTGAACTCCTTCTAGTCCTTTTCAATTACTCCAGGTCTTCCCACCCCTCCAAACACCTTCCTCAGCTTTCTTTGTCAGTTCAAAGCAGGCCCATGTCTCAGCATAGCTGGAGAAGCTGAGCCCAGTTTGCAGCTGCCACCAAACAGCAGCAGCCTCCTGGCACAAAGGTGAAGAGTGAGCTCTGCCCTCAGGACCCAGCACGCCTGGACACCGAGTGTATTCCACCCAAACCACATTCCTTCCCACTGTGGGTGATCAGTGTGTGCTTTTTGAAGGGCACTCAGGCTGGCTCAGGGCTGAGTGGAGTCCAGCTCCCTGCAGCAGTAAGGGAAATACACGTTCCTTTGTCCCTGGCGTTTCTGCCCCTGCTAATAGTGATGTTGGCCAACACTCCATCAGGGATAATGATATGGACTTCAGGCAATGCCATGTGATCATTCTCCTCGTGGATCGATGCTCGGGTTGGCTCGGCAACACAGGCACAGAGCACGGATGGCAGCGAGAGGCGGGAGAGCAGTGCAAATGAAAGGGAAGGTGGCAATTCCTGCTGGAATATGTGACTAATTGCTGTGCTTTGAATCCAGGGGATTTGAGGAATGTCTGTACAGAGGCTGATTAATTAGTGGTGATGTCATTCTACCAGCAATCCCAGGGCAGGCCAGCTGAAACATCACCTTTGGATGTAGATATAATCCTCGACAAAGTGTTCTGCACTGGTGTGCATAATGTGGAGCTGCTTTAAGGCAGCCACAGGGAAGCTGAAAATGCTGCCACGGTCAGGGCAGGGAGAGGGAGTTTGCCCTTTTGTTTTGCAGTTCGATTGAGGAGCGTGAGTCCGTGCCTGTCAGGGTGATCCCTTGGACTTTCTGAGTCCTGGAGAAGTTGTAGCTTCATCCAGTCACCCTGCTGCTCAGCAAAAGCTTTCCTGCAGCATGCCCCTCCCTGGCTGCTTTGGCATCTGAAGACTGCTTTACTGAACCCCTACACCCCCCAAAAAATAGGAAGGGGTGAAATTTTGCAGTTACATCATGTTGGGCTGCATGCAGGGCTGCCTTGTTGAAGCTTGCTGCCGTGCCCTGCAGGAAAAAGCTTGAATTGGGATGAATCTTTGCAGATTGACAAAACGGCCCTTTGGTAAAAGGTTTCTCATCTGGGGACAAATCTTCCACCATTCCTTCCTAATAGTGTTGAAGCAAAAAACGTGGGAGGGCTCGTGTTCCTGCAGTGGTCTGCCAAAGGCCTTTTCTACCTGGGGGCTGCTTTGGCTTTGTGGAAAAAGGTAGAAATAAGCAAAGGACTTCTGGGGCTGTTGGGGTGAAGTAGAGCCAAACCCCCTCCTTCCCCCACAGCTTCTCTTCAGTGTCTTTTCTTCTGATAGGTTCTGCTTTCTTCCCACTTGATTTTTTTTTTCCCCTCCTCTTTATATAATTTTTTTCAATTTTGTTGTTGGCAGCTCCTCTGTTTCAGATCCTCTTCAAACTTAATTAATGTGCTGCTTATTCCCTCTTCCAGATCGGTAATTATTACATTTAATAAGACCAGATCTAGTCCTGATCTGTGCATTACCTCCTGCTATCTCAACCCCTTCCAGCTCGCCGGGATGTTAAAGCTCACAGCAATGCAGCAGCACATCAGTCCACGCAAAAAGGTCAGAGGGGCTTTCTTGGCAAATAAAGAGCAAAAATATATCAGGCCTAGGGAAACCCAGCTTGTGTTGTCAAACAGAAGGTGGAAAGAGAAGCTGCTGGAGTGGTTCTTTTCCTGCCACGCGTTGGATGGATCCAGATCTACAAATCCACAGAGCAAGGTCCCTTCTGCTGCTCCTGGCAGAACACGTGAGCCCGCTCCCCCTGTGGAACGGGACCGTGGGCTCCTGGAATTCAGCAGAGCTCCTTCTTTTCTCTCTGCCTTCCTAATTATCATCTCTGCATCTGCTAATTGACAGGTTTTCATCAAAATCTTGGTGGTTTGCATGCAATTTCCACTTATGGAAGGGGAAAAAACCCCTCGTCCTATTGACCAGCTCTGTCTGGGGCCCTTCGAGGACCTTTGAGATGTTCCACATCACCAAATTCTGCTTCCACCGCCCCCCTCCAGACCAGAGAAGCTTTCTGGGGGTTGCATAGCTAATGCCTGACGCTTCCCACTGATCTTTTGTGTAAGAAAAGTAATAAAGTAGCCTGATTAGGCGGGGATTGAAGGAATTAAGCCCGTGTTTGTGGAGATAGTGATCAATGAGGTCCCTTTTAACACACTTGTTACTCTGGGCTTCCTTTGACTGGCATATCAGGAGCCACACACCATAAATTACCTTGATGGATTCCTCTGTGCATCTGAATTTAAAAGAGATGAGGCAGAGGGTTATTTTAGTTAACATTCCAGTGTGTGACTTGCCAGGTGCCGTGCAGCTTCTGCCTTGACGCATAACCTCTGTTCTTTCACTTCTCAAGGCCTGTCCCAGAGAAACAACACTGCAGCTGCCCTTGAACCTGCCTCTGGGCCTTCTGCAGCTCCCAGATTCCCTGACCCAAGAGTCCTTTCTGCCTGGGCCATTCCTTAAACAGTTTGTGCCTTGAGCAGGGAGCGAGTGCTGTGAGGCTGAGGCAGATTAATTACTGACACCAACTCTTGGCAGGACCTAGCAGCTACTCCCAGGTGACCAGCTGGGGCTGCTGGCATGGAGAATTAGCTAAAGCAGTGTTCCTGGGTGCATGTGGGTCCACGGGAGAAATGCTGGTGCCCCCCACTGCAGCCCATTAGCTCAGTGAAGTGAGAAGCTGCCTTCCTCGGATTAGAAAGCACTTGAAGATGTCATTTACTCAGGCAGATTTCCCAGCTGACTGAGCATTCTTATTCCACTAATTACAAATCAAGAGGGTGGTGTGTGCATTGGCTCCCAGACAGGAGGAGCTCTCCTCCCTAACGGTGGGGCTGGCTGGACTGGGGGAATCTGAGGGGATCCTGATCATTATTATCCTCTCCCCTTCTATCAGCTGGAACAAAGTAAAGCTCGCTCTGGTGAACCCTTCAAAGTTTGGTGCTCAGATGCTGCAGCCTGGTGCTCTCCAAGTGCATCCCTGCAGGAGAATTCTGCCAGCACTGGGGCTCACTCAGAGCCAGGACCCCAACTCACCCTGGCTGCTGCTGTGGAGTCACCAGAACAGCCCAGCACCTCACATGAAGGAAACAACTAACCCGATTCTTTGGTAGGTTTTGACCAATGTTGTCTTGTTCTAACTGTTTTCAGCTGGTGTGGGAGGCAGAAGACATAGGAAAAGTTGCTGGTTTAAATTTCCCAGTACTGAATGCTGGTGGGCTTTGGGATGTGGAGAGGAAACCACACAGCCCAACCAGCTTCAGGCCTTCCTGCTGTGGAGGGCTGTTCTGGATCACACAGCTTGGCCTGCTGTGAGTATTGCTGGTTTGGGGGAAGTTACAGCATCTCTTTTCTCATTTTGAGTGTCCCTGGGTCCGTGTTTTCCTATTTGGCTGAGGCAGGCTGCATTTCCAGAGGCTCTGTGTCCCACTGCCAGGCACTGAGAGCAGCAGAACATCTGCCTGTCTCCGTGCCCCTGGCGCTTCCTCCTGTGCAGAGCTGCTCCTATCACCAAATACACAGCTCCCCTGGCTGTTTGTCTCTGACCTGTTTACACCAAACAGCCCTTCCTGGAGCAGGCAGGCCCTGGGAGAGCGCTGATGCTCAGCTGTACATCTGTAGTCCCAGCTCCAGCTGGATCCTCCAACGCTCTGTGCCAGGGAGGAGTTCCAGCTGCCCGCCCTGGGACCCACAGCCTCGTGCTGGCCCAGTTCTGGCAGAAGACTGCTGCTGGGGCTTCTAATGCGTGTGACTGGGGGTGTTGCAGAGTGTGGGGGTGTCCATCAGCCCTGGGGAAGGTAGGGAAGGCCAGGAGCTGGGCTGAAGGCTGAGCCAGTCCCCCGGCAGGGAGGCACCAGTCCCCCAGCCCCGGCACCAGCTGTGCAGATGGTGCAGCATGAGGAGCTGTGGGAGGGACAGGAGAGCCCTGGGGCTCTGAACTGCTCCTTTTCTGTGCCTTTCTGCCAGGACAAGGCTAACACAGGAACCATTTCCGAGCAGCTCCTCCTTCCATTGACCGCTGAGCTGCTGGCTCAGCCTCAGCTTCCATGAGGCTGGCTCCAGCAGCCAGGGTTTGGAGTGGCCTGGCCTTTGCAGCCTCCTCAATATCATGTGAAAAGCTCTTATCACCTGGGTCTCTGCTGGGTTTTTTTTTCAGCTAATTAGAGCTGATAAAACCCACTCACTGTTAGGCATTGCTCCCTGTAAACTTCACCAACCGTGACAACATCTGAATCCTTCCAGGGACCACGGCACAGGCAGCGTGGTGACATTTAGAGCTCTTGTTAAAGCAGCAGGTTCAACTGAGGTCTTTGGGAATCTTCTCCTCTGCTGCTGGCAGGCTCTATCTACAGCCACGCTGCATGGGTGACTCTCCTGCTGGATGCAGAGGATCCTGAGATGGCTGTTTTGAGGGAAGCCCACTCAGAGTCCAGAGTGCACCAGAGTTCACTCTTCCCTGGGGATTTATTGTCCTGATGGCCTTCGCATCCAAAGCTCAGCAACAGCTGTAAAATGAGCTCAGTTTACCAACCAGGGTCTCCTCTGAGTTGACAAAGAAAGCTGAGGAGAGTATTTGGAGGGGAGGGAAGACCTGGTATCACATATTGCATGAAACATGAACAGAGGGCATTTTCCAAACGCTTCAGCTGGCGTTGTCAACCCCAGCAATTTTTAGTGTGAACCTCCTCATATCTGGCGCTGTTTCAAGTTCTAGGTTTTGGCTCCGTGCCACTCGATTCCTTCTGAATAAAAATCGAGTTCACAGCTTTGTGGGTGCAGAGAAAAACTCAGAAAGACCCTAGATCAGAAAAAAACAAGTACAAACAGGGACTCTCAAAGCCAGCCTTCGCAAGCACTCAATTTAGGTGTTAGGTATCTAAATTGTTTAAGAATATTTGGAGTTGACAAGCATGTGCAACGTTAGAAATGCTGAGGCATCAGAAACCTTATGACTCCACAGGGGGATTTTTGAACTGATGCTGCTGTTGTAGCTGCAGAACAGAAAACAGGGAGTATGTGAACAGGTCTTTCTCTCCAGGTTTATTTTTGCTCTTGCCAAGGGACTGCAGGACAAATACAGTCTCTTTCAGGCCCATTAGCTTTTATGAATTTGTTCCACTGCCAGCACACAGCTTTTGAATTTCGAGACAGCTCCCCCTGCTACAAGAGCTCTGGTACTTCTCCATGTAGTTGGACCTGGCTTCTGGAGATTTGGATGGCATGTTTTGTCATAGAAACGAGACTCCAGCTCTCTGCTTTACCAGGATCTGCCTAGACACAGCCCTTGAGCTCGGCAGTGCCTTGCAGGAAGGGATTTTTAGCTCTGCGAGGTGTTGTGTGGGTATGCACGTTGAGCATCTGTGTGAAATGAAGATGTACAACCATCCTAATGGTCATTGCTGGGTTTCCTCGGGCATGTCTGAGCTATTGGTAAAACCTCAGATATACTGGAACCCTCATCTAAGGCAACAAACATTGTGGTCTTGCGTGGAAACACTGCAAGCATCCCTTGGGACCATATATCAGTAGATACATCGATCGGTTCCTCTCTGGGGATGTGAAAAGCTGAGGAAAAAATATCTTTTCCTCTAGTGCACGTTTGGTTGTGGATTGTGAGCGACCTCAGGTGAGCCACTGGCTGCCTGTGCCTTAGCCCATCGCCTTCCCACCAGCACAGCCCTGCAGTGCCCCAAGAGCTTCTGAAAATGATCATTTTTTTCTCACTTACTTTGCCAGGCTGCTTCTTCATTTGCCTGAATTTCTGGTGGCAGGAGCCACCTTTGCATTTGTCTTGCCAGGATTTAGTCCCAGCATTATCAGGTGCTTGGAATTTATGGATGAAGTGACAAGCTGCGTAACACGTGGGATGCAAAGCAAAAGCTCTCTCCCTTTCCTGAGGTTTGGAGGGGGAGTTCCAGCAGCAAGAACGGGTTTTGCCGTGTGTTTGAGAGGGTGAAAGGATCATGTCCTGTAGCCCCTTTGCATAAGGAAAAAGTGTGTGGGGAAAGTGTGTTCTTGAGGGGACCAGCTGATTGTAGCCACCTGCTTTGAACTGTGCTGGGGTTAAACAGATCTTGAGCTGTTTCCGGACACCAGGGAGTGCACAGCGTTTTAGGTGGCTTTTGTCCCCCTCAGGGCAGGCTTTGAGGGCTTCACCATGGACATGGAGGGGAAGGAGACATCGTGCCTTTGTCCCTCAGCCCAGTGCTACTGCTGGGGTTGTCCCTGCACTCTGCTCCCTCCCCAAACGCAGCAGAGACCCAGCTCCGTGCCGGTTCGTACGGGTGGCTCCAAACCACCAGCTTTTGGATGCTGCCTCTTTGGGTGGATATTAGCCTCTGCTTGAGGGGTGAAAACGTGCTGCCACAGATGGCAACAGCCGCCCCAGCTGGGAGGCTGGGACCGTGGCATCCAGGGCGAGCCGTGACCCCGCGTCCGCCCGAGGATGGAGGCGGGTGGCTGATTTATGGCAGAGAGGAGCCGGGGGTCTCTCCGAGTGGAGCTGGAGGCGAGTTGCCATGGAGATGGGCTAATAAAGCACCGGCAGCAGCCGGCTCTGACGCTGCTCCGGTTGCAAAGAGCGGGCGGGCGGGGAGAAGGGGCAGCTGCCACGTGGGGATGGAGAGAGAGAAGGTGACACCAGGAGACTGGGACAAGAGTTTGGTCTGTAAGGCTGTCGCGCTGTCCCTGGGTGCTTTAAGAGTGGAAGGGAATGGGAGAAAAGAGCCCTCCTCTCCCAGCTCTTTGGGATGCGGGACATCATCACGGTGCTCCTTGGTGATGAGTGACCAGCAGCTTCCAGGGAAAGGCAGAGCATCTTTGTTCTGGCCGCGGATCTGCAGGCTGGCTGCTTTCCCTGGCAGCAGGAGAGGGCTCCAAAGTGGATGCCAGCTTGCAGGGACCCCCTCACACAGGACTGGCACAAAGGACTCCGCTGTGCCCAGCACTGGGTCCTGTTTTCTCCACACGCCAGCTGCTCCATGCCAAGGTGAGTGCCTGCACACCAGCAGGACCTTTGTAACTGCAGAGCCCTCCCTGTGCTGATGATCTTTCATCCTTGGAGCTGCCCTGTGCCTCCCAGTGCCCCTGTGGGAGGTGTTTCTGGGACATGTCCCTCCCAGCACGCTGCCCTCCTGCCTTCCAGCGCTGGGGAAGCTCAGCTGCGCCCTGGCTCAGCCCTTCCCTGCAGCAGAACTGCAGCCAGCTTCCCTGGATGCTGGCTTTGGGTCTAGGGTGGGAAGGATGGGCATGGCCTGCACTTGCCCCAAAAACCGTGTGTCCTGGAGGTTTGCTGCATGTCCCTAAGCTCTTGCTCCAACCTGCCCTGCAGAATGGACCCCCCTGCTTGGCTGCTGTAGGGCCGAGATCTGCGAGTCCATTCTGTCCAAGGGCATTGCAGCGTGGACCTAAAACCAAGCAGATTTTTATTCTGGCTTGTTCAGCAGGTTGGTGGGAGGGAAAGGCTTTGCTAATTGTTAGCAAGGTATTCCCAGGCTGCTGTACTTCCATTCTGAGAGATTACTCTTCAATAATATGGTGACAGCCATATTTTAACCTTGATCACCATGAGAAGGGTTTTGCCTCAAAGCCACGAGCTGCTGGACTGTGCCAGAGTTCAGGGAGGTGTTCCAGCAGGTAAAGGCAGAGACGGGGAGGTTATATAGTTTAAAAAAGAAATTAAAAGCCTTATGATGGAGAGATGCACTAAAAGATAATTGCTTACAGGTTTCACAAGATGTTTTTATATCTCTTAAATTGATGAATGTATCCACAGAGACTGATACTCTTAATGGAGGGTTACCTTTACTTCTGAATAGAGCAGAGATCAAGGCAATTACAACTCGATATTGATAACACTACCCATACCCCCCAGAGAAAAGGTTGTCTAAAATTGGACTTCTTAAGCTACCTTAATGCCTGCTTCCCCGGCCAAAGCCTCTTCCTTCCATCCTGACAGCATCTCCTGTTGTCCAAACCCCTCCTGTGCTGCTGCTGGACAGCCCTTATGTCTTTAATTCCGTCACCATGCACTGTCCAGATGGTGGGAGCACTCACTTCCCTTATGGGTCAGTTGGTTTTCGGCACTGGCTGGGATAAAGAAAGGTTTCCACAGCCTCCCTTGGTGTCTCTGCAGGGCTAACAGGTGGGGTGAGCAAATCATGAAGAGCATGAAGATTTTTGGGATCTCTGGTGCAGCCCCTCTACTCCAGGAGGGCTTTGACTGGTGGATATTTTGGTTAATGGTTTGGCAGCTGGAAGCAGACCTCACTGTGGTGCCTGCTCTGCCAAGGATTTGCAAGAGCTGATGATGGCGTGGCTCAGCACGTCTGGAGGGGCAGAAAGGGTTACAAAAGTGCACATCCACAGACCTCCTAATTTGGGAGGGGTACCTTTCTCGGGTGCTGCACCTCTTGCTCTGCTCTTAGCAACTCACTGTTCGTGTGGCGCTTTCTTTTCTGGCTGACTCCAGTCAGTCTCTTCCCCACCTTGGTAAGAACTTGGCGTGTGCTGTGGCTACAAGGGGAGTGATTCAACTTGATTTTTAGATTCTTGGAAAAGCTCTTCCAACACAGGGCCCTATGCCCAAGACTAGTTCAGGCTGCTGGCAGTGCCAGAGACCTCTGAGCAGGGGAGGCAGTGTTTGATGAAGGTGCCTCAGGGCAGAGTGAGAGATGTTGCTCTGGGGGAAGTGTGTGTGACTGTTGCTCATGGAAGAACAGGCCTCAAGAGAAGCACGGTTTTCATTGCCTCTGACTGTTGTTAGCACTACTTAAATGTGTAAATCTTGGAACGTTCTTCAATGCGAGCCATTTAAAATCCTGAGTCACTTCTGTCTCCGGATATGCCTGTCTCGCTGATTCTGTTTCATGCCTCTTCTCATATCCCAGGCAGCTCATGCCAGCAGCTGAATCAGTTTGGAAAGGAGGAAGAGCAAGTATTAGGACCATTTCTGCGCTCAGCCTCAAGGCCATCCATGTCCTTGGGTAGGCCAGGTCCCGTGTCTGGTCCCATCCCTGGGCATGGCCATATTCTCCAGTGGAGCATCACCTCCCAGTGGGAAGGTGGTGGGCCAGATCCTTGGGGCTTTTAGCCAAGGGAATGGCTGTGCCTTGGGACTCCCTCTGGGCTCCTCCCTGTTCCCTTGCCAACGCTCTTTTGTTCGCAAGCATATAAATGAGGAACAGAAGACGTGGCTTGGAGGAAACGTGGATGTAAGCAGGAATTCCGTGTGAAGAACTACGGCCAAATTGTGCTGCTCACAGGGCTCTTCCTTAGCTGACCGTGCCCTGAGTAGGAGGCTGGACTAGCTGCTGATGTCCTCAAATCTCTTCCAGTATGAGTTTTCCTATGATCCTATGATTTGTCCTAGTTTTGGAGACCAGCAAAAAGCTCCTCTGCTGGCATGCACACACAGCTGTCTTCTTGAGTGATGCTTTATATTATGGCAGGAGGAATTCAATGCAGAAACTGATTTTTTTTTAAATGGCAACAGCCCTGTACCACGTACTGGGTGCTGTCATTCATGTGTGAACAGCCTAAGGACAATTAAAATGTTGGCTGTCCACACGAGATCTCTAAAGTAAGGTCTCTGCTGCTCAGGCAAAATATTTTTCAGAGGACAGAAAATAACAGCTTGAAGGTCTTGCTGCTGCTGCTGCAAAATTGTCCTGTCAGTATTTAATCTCCATTGTCCATGGTTGGATGTTGGTGAGGGCTGGAGAAACTTATCTTGATTACGTGTGGTTTGTGGTGGTTCAGAGTTCCTGTAAGAGAGCCAAGTGTTGCAGTAACACTGAGGATGCTTCCTGCTCTGGTCTAAAAGATGGCAGATTTGATTGTGGGGGCAGTGACCAGTTTTTGCTCGAGATGTTGGTCTTCAGACCTTGTGAGCTCCTCATGTCTTGCCTGTGGACCCTGCCCAGCAGAGGAGAGCAGAACTCTACTGGCATTTAACCTTACAGATACATCTGGGTACATGGATTAGTAAAGACCATCCTCAGATCACAGGGAGCTAAAATGTGGCTTTGAAAGAGAGATGAGGTTCTCTTCCTACTGTCCAGGAATGTCATGATATAAATGCTGCTATCTCACCAAAGTCAGGATGGCTGTGGTCTGCAGGGATGAGGTAGAACCGTGATTGCCCCCAGCCTTCTCCTGGAAGCAAGAACTGGGTCATTTTCTAATACCTCAATGCAGAGAACTGACAGTTAAATTGGATGTAATCATTCATGCCTTGAGGGCCCTTGTCCTGAAGTATGTTTCCGTGTTACTTTAAGTATTCAGAACCAAGAGTATTTTACAGAGGAGCTCTGGGGTGGTCAGCAGTGCCTGCAGCGATGCTCCTCTCGCTCAGCCCGCACCCTCAGTGATGGAGGGCTGGTTCTGTACCTTGGAGTCAACTGCGGCTGAGCCTTGCGGTGCGTGTTTAACAAGGAGAGCTCTGCAGGGACAATATATTTTGAGTGCGCCTTACTGTCAGCTTTCGCCTTCCCAGCTTCGCTGCCGTGTGGCTCTGCAAAACCTCCCCAAGCCCAGCCAGCTCCGGCCAGCCCTTCCTCTGGGCTCCCTGCATTTCCACGCCGCTTCTGCCCTCGCTTTCGCTGCCTACTCGTTGCTGCATTTTAACCTCTCTTCCTCCTCTCCCCTTCCCCGCGTTTGTTTCCCTCTGCCTATCGTTTTATTGCGATAGAAGCGCCGGCAACCCCAAGTTGCGGGCCAAACTTCCCTGCCCCGGCGGAAGACCCGGGATTCGGCCAGGCCTGGCAGCGTGGAGGCGGCCGGGGGTGCTGCCCACCTCCTCGCAGGAGCATCAGCGCCTCGAGGAGCTCCCCCCTTCAACAGGTAGGGAGCAGCCAGCCCTGCTCTGCTCATCCTCCGGCGCCGAAAGGATGGCGGTGCTCTGAGGCCGGGGCCGGGCGGAGGACCCCGGGGCATCCCCCGCTTGGGGAGGTGGCCCCAAACCGGGGCAGCGACAGCGACCCGTCCCCGCTGCCTACGCCGCGGGGCGGGCGGCTCGGCACAAAGCGGGTGGGTAAACCCTCCTCCGGGGCGCGGGGAGAAGGAGGAGGAGGAGGAGGAGGAAGGCGGGGGGATGCTGCTCCCCTCCCTCCCTCGCTGTCTGCCTGGCTCGCCGCGGCCGGAGCAGCGCGCAGGCGGCTCTGGCAGCCCCGGCCGGGCGGCACGGCGGGCTGGGGCGCGGAGCCCTGCGCAGCGCTGCGGAGCCCAGCGGGCTCCG
>VZTG01009685.1:212150-245606 GCA_013397845.1 Melanocharis versteri | reverse complement strand
GGGTCGGCGGACAATAGGCGGAGCGGCGGGGGAAGGGGGGGCTCGGCCGGGCGGCCGCGGGTCCGGAGCATCCCCGCTCCCGCGGCAACTCCCGCGCGTGTCGGTCCGGAGCGGAGCGGAGCGGAGCGGAGCCGTGCCCCGGCGCTGCCCGCCGGGCATCCAGCCTGCCCGCCCGCCTGGCGCTGCCGGCTGGAGAACGGGGAGAGCGGCTGCGGGGGGAAATGCCTGGACGAGGACAATCCTGAGCCCCCCTTGCTGGAGCCGGACGGGGAAGGCAGGGGAAGGGCTGAGCCGGGAGAAGGGTGTAGTAAAAGCAAAGTCAAATTTCCCCCTGAATCCTGCAGCCAGGCCTAATGGGCACGGGTGCTGTGTTGGGCTGGGGAGGGAAAGGAGTTTTGGGGGCTGCAGTTTCTGAGGCTGGTATGAGGGGAGAGGGGAAAAGTGCTCCAGGTCTTTTCTCCTTCTCCCGGAGTTACCAGGACTGAGATACGGATCATTAAAAAGGAATAGCCTAATGCAATTAAGTGGCAGACAGTCCCCACTGCAACACTTATCCATTGTTCCTCGCTCTGCCTTCTGCCAGAACGGTTCTCGCCTGGACAAGAGAAGTACAATTGAACAAATAGTTCATTTCCCTGGCCAATTGCATCTGTAGTGTCTCCCTCGAATCTGCTGCTGACTGGCTGCAAATGCAGCAGCGTCCCCAGACAGAAACAGAGAACCAGGACCCTCTGGTGAGATTCCTGCTGCCGTGGGCTGGCAAGAGCAGCTCCCAGTGGCTGCTCACTGGAGTTGTTCTGATGGCAACAGCAGAGCGGGTTTGCTCCCTCACCTCTCCATCCCCTCAGTGCCCTTCTGGGGAGTGCAAAGAAGACAAACAGCAGGTGCTGAGGCAGGACCAGCCCACAACTAGAAGATGCTACTTGTGGTTCAGGCAAGTCTTCTCCTTTCTGTAATCTGTCTCTTAACTTTTTCCTTGCCCTGGAGGATGCGGGGTTCTGGGGGGTCTTGAGGCGATGCTGTTTTGGTGGAGTTTGGCCAGCCTGCCCTTCAGCCTGTGCCCGGCTGCCCCGCAGTGCCCAGAGGCAGGAATGCTGGAGCCTGACCCTGCTGCTCCTTTCTGAGAGCTCCGAGCAGCTGGAGGGATTGCGGCTGCACCTGGGCCCTCGGCACACGCTCGCCCGGAGGCTGCTGTGTCCTTTCCCCTGGAATCTCCTCCTGGTTCTCAGCGTGCAGCCGAGCCCAGCCCGTGGGGAGGCACAGATGCATTGTCTGCGCTGCTGCGAGACACCCTCGGCACTGGGGGACTGCTGCTTTTCCTCGCTTTGGAGCTTCTTATCACAAGTCTGCATCATGGAGCTTTTCTCCTTCTGTTCTTTCTCCTTTCCTCTCCCTTTGTCTGTAGGCTGCCACCTGTCCCACTTCACTCTCAGCTTCTCCTTCGTCTTTTCCTGCTTAACGTGTTCTTTCACCTCAGTTTCTTTTTGTCTAAGTAGACCATGTCCTCTTCAGCCTGCTTCTCTCAACACTGGAGACAGAGCCCAGCCCCTCATCTCAGTCAGAGTATTCCTGCCAACTGTTTACAAAAAGTAGCACAATACCCAGGCTGAACACTGACATAATTACATACCCAGCCAGAGAGTGTAGTAAATAATCCAGCTTTTCAGGCTTTTGCCCAGTGGTGAGTCTTTTGCCATCTCCTTTGCCCATGGGCTAAATGTATTATACTTGGCTTGCATTTACTCATATTCTGGAAGCACGGAGTCAGCGCAGCCGTGTGTGGCATCCGAGTGGATGCACAGGGATGCCTTGCACCATACACACTCCCCGCGCCTGTGTGCATCGTGTGGCTCAACCTGCTCCGGGGCCAGGCTCTGACAGTCGTGCTGGGCTCCTGCGGGGGCTGCCAGGGCAGGGACAGCTGCTGAGGTGTGGGGATTGTTCCATCAGCGAAGGAAGGATGGCTCTGGGGTGAAGGTCAAAAGCGCCAGCAAAAAACCAGCAGGGCTCGGTGCGCAGTGTTTGCACTGCTGGCCGGTTTTCCAGAGGCTGGCGTGTACATGGAATTGCAGACCGTGGATATTGTCAGCACGGTTGTATTTCCAGTTGTGATTGTGAGCCTGAGTCTGTCTGCAGTTGCTTTGATTGTGAGTCAGTCTGTCTGCAGTTGCAGTAGCTGTGAATCAGTGTCTGCCTGTAATTATGTGGGTGAATCAGTGTTGGCTTGTTACACTATGAGTGCAAACGGTTTCCCATAGCAGTTGTGGGTGTGAATCACTCTACAGTCCCTCTGGATGTGTTTTTGAGTAGAGAGATGCAATACTTGGATTAATTTTGTTTTGATGAGGAAAAACTGTCAAGCGGCTTCTCATTTTGGAAAATTAAAGCTGGGTTGGGAGTTGGGCACAGACCTTATTTCTTCGTTACCAGCAGAACAACTTACAGAAGAAATCCACTTTAAGGCTTGCTCCCAAGATTTTCATGTTGATCTAAACCTTTAATTTCTTTGCCTGGTGCCTCTGC
The DNA here is from genome assembly GCA_013397845.1 of Melanocharis versteri. NCBI lineage: Eukaryota > Metazoa > Chordata > Aves > Passeriformes > Melanocharitidae > Melanocharis > Melanocharis versteri. The sequence goes on along the minus strand of VZTG01009685.1, from coordinate 243,083 downwards.
TTCCGAGTGTCTTCTTCTGCTGGCATCCCTTGCAGAGCCGCAGACAACACATTTGATAACCATCACGTGTGCCTCGTACCTTCTGTGTGAGGCAGATTCACGGGAGGGTTGTTTATGGCTTGTACGGTGCCCGTGTGTTTGCAGGGATGAGCCGGTGTGTGCCTCTGGGGTAGGTGAGCACAAACATTTCCACGCTCAGCAGTCGAGGGCTGTGTGGTTCCTCTGCCACGCGCCCCTCGCTGCGAGCCAGGGCTGTTTCTCTGAGTAGCTGGTAAACAGCAAGTTGGATTCAGGTGGACGGAGGTGCTGCTGCCTGCTTCTTGGTCTCTGATTTCTATAAAACGCCGTAGCAGCTTCTGGCCTTCAGCAGCATCTGTACAGCACCGGACGGCGCTGAATTAGAGGCAAGCTGAGGAAAATCCAGGCGACCTCAGGTGATGGGAGCAGAGCACCGGGCTGGATCCAGGCTCCCAGAACCAGCCTGGCCCTGTGCTGGCTGGTGCAGGCAGAGCTTGGAGCTGGCAGGGCTGGGCTGCTGAACTGGGTGTCTGTGCCTGCGCCGTGCAGCGCACACGGGCGTCCCAGCGAGCTCATTTCAGAACAAAGGGATGCAAACAACCTGGGAAGCAAAGGGAGGCGAGGCAGGGGTCTTGTGAAACACCACAGCGTCTTACTCTGCCGTTTCCGGGCTTCCAGATGAACTGTGGCTGCTCATTGCTGCCCCTGCCCTCAAATGAAAAGATGTTTTTGTTCCGAGGACCCTCCTTTCTCGCTGGAGTGATTGAGAACTGAAGCAAGCCCTCCCCAGCGGGGACACAGGGCAGCGTGTGCCTCGCCTGTGTTTATTGCTGCTGCACTGAGCACTTGCTGGCTGCTGTCTCTGCGGAGAGAGCTCAGAGCTTTGCTCAAAGGAGCGCTAAGGAGGCACAGCAGTGGTCACCAGAAGCCTGGTGTGCTCACAGGGGGTCGGGGACAGCTGGACAGAGCACAGCCCATGCAGGCTGGATGATTCTGCAATCCTGGAGGGGTGTTGAAGGACCTCTCCTGCTGCCTGGGACCTGTTTTGGAGAGGCTCCAGTGCAATGAGGAAGGGCTTTAATGAGCTTCTTGTGCTGTGCAAGTGCTCCTGAATTTGGGGGTAAATATGCAGGTGTTGTGAGGTCACCTACAGTGCTGTGCTTGGCTGTGCTGCCGTGCAGGTGGGCAGATGGTGCTTGACACCACCAGGGTCTGGATCACCCTCTTCTTCGTGCTCAGAAGTGCTTTGATCTGGGCTTTTGGGCTGAGGCTGCCTCTTCTTCCCAGTCTGATTTCCAGCTGGCTCCCAGCATCAGCTCCTCACTGCACAGCCCTCCCTGAGATACCTGACTTGACAAAAGGTCTGGGGAGCTGAGTGGGGGCTGTCAGTGCTCTGCACCTCTCCAGCTGATGCCACTCATGTCCCTGCATGGCACATGGGGATGCTGCTCCAATGACACCACATGTGGACAGCATCTCTGGGTGCAGTGCTGGGGCAAATTTGTCCTTTGGGCTGCTTTGTGAATGCTGCCTGCATGGTGAGACTATTGCTGAGTGAATCAGGTGGTTCCCCTGGCTGTGCACATTCCCAGGAGGCAGTAATTTGGGTGAGATGCTCATGTGACTCTCACAAATGTGCCCAGGTGGGTTTATGGGCCTCTTTCACCTTCATTTCTTTTCTGGTGCTTGCAGTATCCCCCTCTCTGGCCGTTCTCTCAGGTTTTGTTGCAAGCTTTACCTTTCAGTCTGCACCTCCAGAGTTCTGTGTCTCTCTCTTGTCAGCAGTAAGCCTGTGCTAATCACTCTTTCCTAGGAAGGCACTTCAGAATATTTAATGGTTTCTAGAATAGGGATTTCTGGGAAGATCAGGCTCAGTGTGCCAAGACAGGAGATACCCAATGTTGGCATAGTTACTAGGGTACCTTGCTGATTTGGAAGGTTCCAGCACTTTTTTTTGGTTCCCAGACCCGCTTCAGTGGGAGCAGGGGCTGGAGCATGTCACTGTCATGAGGGGAAGGAAGCTTTTCCAATTCCTTGTTCACAGCACATCCAACAGGAAGACTCTATTTCCCTGGAGTGTCGTCGTGCTACGGTGCTCTGGAGATTGGACAGATTGTGTGTCTTGGAGAGGAGTGGGAACGCTTGTGAAGCCCTTAGGTGTGTGCTTAGAAAGACACCTGCCAAATTCCACGTGCTGTAAGCTCCAGGTATCACTGGGTTCCAGCTGCAGAGCGTCAGCAGGGCTCCTCAGAAAATCTGCATTGGATTCAGCTGTGGAGGTTACCAGCAACTGCACAATTAGTGCTGAGTGCATTTGCTAACTGTGCCATTAAGGAGTGAGCGATGGACAGATGGAGGGAGGAAGAAGTGCAGGGCTGCTCTGAACACACACCATCCCTCCAGACTCCATCTTGCACAGACGTAGAGGAGAACCAGCAGCTCTGGGGAGATGTTCTCTGAGTTGTGTGAAAGAGGGGGTCATTCTAAAGAGTTGCACCACTCTTTCCCGAGCTTGGAAATCTGGGCGTTCTGCACTTTTTTCTTCATGGACGCTGTGCAGTTTTCCCTTCAGCAGGTCTTAGTAAGAGATTTGGGGGGTTTTTTTCTTTCTTTGAGGCTGTTAACAGCCAATTAACATTCCTAAACCCTCGCTTGGTTACATGCGGTTAAATGCACGTTGCCTGCATCCTCCCTCAGAGGATCAGGGATCCCTGCAGGTATTCAGATCAAGGCGTTGGCTGATTCAGAGCTTTCCTGAGTGGGAAGTGACAGCTGAATAGCCTCGCACGAGGACAGCCCCAGCACGGGCTGGAGGAGCTCCAGTGCTGCTTTTCCTGAGGCGCACTCGTGGGTGTTCCCATCCCTTCCCTGTGCACCGAGGGACCCCTTCGCCTGCTCTGCCATCAGCATCCTCTCCAAGAGCTGCTCTTGTGTGCTGAAATCTGAGGAGCTCTGTTACTGGGCTGTTGAAACCTCGAGAGTGATTTTACAAACTGATTTTATTAGGGAGGCTATGTGGCCAGCAGCTGTTGGGCTTCTAAAGCACTTGCACTGCTGGGTTCTTATGTGTGCCTGTGGCTGGGCTTGCAAGAGCCCCAGGAAAGGGGAGAAGGGATGCTGAGAGCTGCTGTGCCAGGGGAGCCACACTGGGATCTGGCTCTGGGGAGATTTGGAAGATCCCCTAAGCTGTCTGAATGGTGAAACCTCCTCCTCTGAAAAAGCCTCCTTGTGTTTTCCAACACATTTCCTGCTTGGCAGCAGGGCAATGAGCAGGGCTGGGTCTGCTTCTCAATCTATCTCCAGGTGTAAAGTAGCCAAAGAACAAGGAAAATGCCCTGCAGCCTCGTCTGTCCAGCTTCCCAGGAAAAATACAGTGCATGAACCAAAGGGAAGTGGTAGGAAATGGTGCCAAGCTGTTTTCCATGCTGGGTTGTCCTTCCCGAGTCCATAAGTGCAGCCATAGCAAATGTCCCCATTTTGGGGACATTCTCCGTGTGAACAAACTGAGATGTGACTGGCAAAATATCCACGTGGGCAAGTAGTGAAAACAGGTTTTCCTCCCACTGCAGGTATGTAGAGCCGGTTCTGATACTTAAAATGAGACTTAAGCACAAATTTGACTTAATTCAAGTAGCCCTGTTACCCTTAGCCAGCATCTTCCTCATCAGAGCTATCCAAAGTAGAAAATTATCCTTCATCTCTGTAAAATATTGAAGAAAAACTCTATGAACAACATTTAGTGGAAATGCAGTTGTTAAGAGCTTCTTGGCACACCCAGGACACACCCACATGGAAGATGTTCTGGGTTTTGTCTCTGTTCCTGACCCCCTGAATGACCTTGTTCTTCCATTTTCTGGTACCCTTTTCTTTAGTTTCGCTTTTCCACTTTCTGTGCATAATCTGCCCCGCCCATGGTCTCACCAAATCTGGTGAAGATGGTCCCCAATGTTCTAGAGGAGCCATCACAGTTCCTGCAGAGCCAGGAGGCACCTGCTGCAAAGCCAAAGTGTCCTCGTTTGTGTGGGGATCCCTGGTCAAAGTCAGCTGGCTGTGCAAATTCTGCCCAAACAAAGCATTTTTTGAAATCAGCAGTTGAATGGGAAAATGTTCGTTTCAGTGAAAATTTTCAGCGGTGTTTTGGGGAGGGGAGAAGATAGACAGCAATGGTTCTTTAATTTTTTAATTTTTTTTTTTTTGCTTTTGGCTAGTGTTTGAAATTGCCTTAGGAAAAAAAAATCAATTAAATACTATTGTATAATATGTGATTTGAAGTGAAATGAAAGGGAAAAGTTGAAAGGAAATCTGTTGAGAAGCTTCTTATTGAAGAAGTCCTGAATTTGCCTTGTAAGAAACATCAACATTTTATCTGTCCTTGTCGTGATTTGGAACGAGTCTCCCCGAAATGTTGGAATTTCCCACAGAACAGATGTTCAGCCAGTTAATTTGTGCTTCATCAGCAAATACTTGAATTTCCAAGACTGTGTGTCCCTTCTCAGCTGGAAGGTGGCGAGAGCCAGAGGAGCCATCCCAAACCAGGGCTTTTCTCACCAGAGCTGTGGGTGTGTCCATGCCAGAGGCTCCTGCACCTCCTTTGGTGTGAGGATGAGCTTCCCTGGGTGGAATTCAGGTAGAATCCTGATTAAATAAAGCCTGAGCACACTGTGCCTAAATTAATCCATGCATTAATTTTTGCTAGGATTTTAAGTGAGTGATGGGGAGGAAGATAAAGGTAACTAGGGCCAAATGCTGGGTTGTTTCTTTTTCTCCCCTGTGCCTGCTGTTAGTGAATATCTTGCCAGAACAAAAGCTGAGGTGGGTGTTAAGGACTGGTGGTGTCTGGCTCTTACCTTCTGCCTGCCTGGCAGCTCGTGTGCTCCTGGAGCTGAAAAACAAGGATCAGGCACAGCCTCTAAGAAGAGTGTAGGGCCAAAATGCTGGTGGGGAGACCAGCTAAATGCAGAAATGTGATGAAACACAGACCCAGCCTGGCCTCGTGCCTCTTCTCTCCCAGGGGCAGGGGTAGCCAGGTACACGTTGAGGACACTCCAGGTGTTTCCATCCCACTCCCTCTGCACAGGATTTCTGCTGGGGGTTCTCTCCCGTGTCCCTGTGCAGAAACCCCTGCTCCTTGGCAGCACTTAGGCAGCTCCCCTGTCCCCTTCACCCTGGGGCAGCCTCAGCTGGCTGAGATTTGCCATCCAGGTGCTGGAGCTTGGCTTTGCAGCCAGCACCACCTTCAGTGCTGGAGGGAGCTGCCTGAGGCTCTGCAGCGCCGAGTGGAGAAATCCAGAGGTCGCATTCGGCTGGCACCAGCATCTTGCCCTGGTTTCTGTGTGCTGTGATTGACTGGAGCCTTCACTGCTGGCTCGGGGGGCTCAGAGTGGCCAGCTGTGCCTGGCTGCCACAGTGCTGAATCCCCTGGGTGCCAGACAGGGAGCGTTGTGAGGGGGAGATGTCACGACAAGCTGTATTTATCCAGGCTGTTGCTTGGCAGTGCAGCTCCAAGGTGCATCAACATAATGAGATACATAAAAGGAGAAGGCAGTTAAATGTGCAATAACATCACAATAAAAGTAAAACTGAGCATTAATGAAAACTCTGAGCACGCTAAGTGTAGTATCGTCGAGCATTCCCAGCACCTTGGGCCTCGGTGGTCAAACTTCATAACAATTTCTGGCGGTGTCATTACCGGCATTAAATGAGGGTTTAACCGTCTAGAAAAAGATGTTGGGGAAAAAAATGGGTCTTGGGACTTCACAAGTGTTTCTGCTGTGTGGATGTCACCGAGGTAGCAGAGGTGCCAGGTGAGCTGGGGACTGCTGCGAGGTGGTGACTGAGACTGCAGGGGAGGTGGAAGAAGGGATGGGTGGAAGAAGAGCCAGCGTGGTTACTTTGGAAATTGAGCTTTGCATTTGCTGCTGAAGCACCTGGGGAGCTGCAGGATCTGCCGTGAGGGTGGGGTGAGGGTTTTATGCTTGGCTTTGACCCCGTGATGCAGCTTCCCCGAGGCCAGCAGTGCTCCAGGGCATGATGCTGCCTTTGGTCCCTGGGGGTTCCCTGAGATTTCAAATACAGGACCCCAGAAATCCTGACTGCTGCCCAACATGAAAAACAGAACTGTTTGCTTTTCCCTAGTAAATAAAATCTCTTTTCTCTCCTCTCATTCCCCTCTGTCCCTCCCTGGCAGGTTCTGGAGGCTCGTTTTGCAGTGGCTGCACGCTGACACCATGGCGACGAGGCTCCCTGGAATGGGGCCCTTCTCCCTCCTCGGCCTTGGAGTCCTGCTCCTGGTTCTGGCTGTCCCTGCTGATGCTGGGTAAGGTGGTGAGTGCTGAGCTGTTGGCCAAGGCTGCAGCCCTCTTGCTGAACTTAAACATCCCGGGGTCAGTACGTGTATGAAGCAGTCTGGGGCAAAGCATTAAAAAGTGTCTCTGCTGTGTGTGACCCTTCCCTTGTCCTGTCCCCATGCCTTTCACCCAGGGACTGTTCAGTGCCTGACGTGGCTGACACTGGCACCATTTGAGGTGCTCTCGCTGAGGACAGCTGTCAGCGTTTTTTGCGACAAAACCTATTTTCAGATTTGGCCTCTGCACAATTCATTCTGGGCAAGGACTCTGCTTGCCTGAGTTTTAACCTGGAGGAGAGTTTCCCCCCACCCCATTTAATATTTTAATACTATTTTAAAGAACAGAAAATCAATGTGCTTCAGCTGTTTGGCTGTTAATGGTGTGATGACCCACGGGCAGCACACCTGACCTGCTGCAGCAGCAGCCTGCCAGCCCTGCCTGGGCGTGCTGCTCTGCTCTGCTCTGCCCGGGTGTGCAGGCTCTGGCTGTCCTGGCAAGGAGAGTGCTGCTGCCAGCCTCACCTTCCCAGCCTCTGGAAGCTGTCTGGGGGAAATGAAAGCCTGTTAGTCCGTGACAGGCTCTGCATCCCGCCAGAGCTTTTGCTGGGTGAGCTCGGGGAGCCCTTCGAGGAAGGAAGACGGAGATGCCGCCAGCCGTGGGGAGGGAGGAGCTCTGCACAGAGGGAGAGAAATGCAAATAATACATGACTTCTATAAAACATTTAGAGAAGCCTTTGGAGTGCCAGGTATGGACACTGAAATGCTGTCTGCCGAGCTAGAAGTCCAGAAGAGATCAAGGATCTTCATGCATGGAAAGATGTCGGTGCTGCCCCTCCCGCCCTGCTCTGCTTTGTCTGCTTGGATCTGACTTTGCAGCTGCCTTGCCCTGTAAATGCTGACCCTGCCCCCCTGCACGGGCACAGTCAGCCCTGGGCACTGGCCTCTCACCCCCTCCCCACGATGGCTGTGGGGTTGTCACTGTCCCCTGTGCCCTCAGCTCTGCCCTCCTCTCACTGCTGCCTTTTCCTCCCCGTCATGTATTCACCGGAGCCGCTGCTCCCTCGCCGCCTGCCACGCAGGGATTGCTCAGAATATTGGTCCCCTGGAGGATTTGCTTCCTAAATTGTGTGCAAGGGGACCCCTGTGCTGATGTGGCACAGCTCCCCAGAGAGCCCGTGCACAGGTGGCAAGGTAATGACTTTTCCTCAAGCCTATCCTAATTAAATTTGCTGTAAACCTCCCGTCCTTCCTGCCTAAAGGATTTTAATTATTTTAAAACCTTGATCCCCCGCATGTCTTTGCAGTTCCTTTATGCCTTGCTAAAGGGCAGCTTTAGCTTTACGTTGGGGTGAGGTGAGGCAGCCTGGAGCTTTCCTGGAGTGGGGAATTAGCCCAAATCAGGTGCCAGGCAGAGGTGCTGGCTCTGCCCTGCCTGCACCTTCCCTTGTCCTGCCCACGCTGCTCTTCCCCCAGCAGCTCCCGAGTGAATCCCACACTGCTCACATTGAAGTCAAACCCTCAAATGTCAGGCTAAGTAAAACAGCTTTGAAATTTGTAAACTCATTTTTCCCATCACCGCTGAGCCTCCGCCAGGAGTTCCTTCACAAAAATCTGTCCTCTCGCTCTTCATATTATGGGTAATTTTTAAAGATAGCTTATAAAACATTAATGAATGAGCTTTCATGAGCATGCTAGCTATTCATGAGTTATAGATGGTTATATACTCATCAGCAGACACTGGGACAGATTGCTTTTAACCATGACATCTATTGAAAGCTGGTACAATTGAAACCCTACTAATTACTGCAGGCATTTGTTAAATTTCTCAAAACTCACCTTACCTGCAGGGAGTTCAAGTCCAGATGAAAAGCCAAAACCAGCATTTGGATCCAGATGGAAATCTTGGAGGCTGTGATGCAGTTTGGGGTGTCAGGGGTGTTTTGGATCTGCAGGTTGCATTAGGGCTGGGTCAGGTGTTACCCCAGCCACGCCTCATCTCCATACCCTGAGGAAAATGGAATTTCAGCACTCATTGTGTTCCTGGAGGCTCAAGTTCCTGGCTTGACCACTCCTGCAGGTGTTGCTTTACTAAAAAACAGAGGCCAAGTGGTCCTGTGGGAGGTGGGATGTGCCCCTGGAGAAGTGGGCCTCAGGCACTTGAAATGCAATTTCCCAGAGTGTTTGGTCAATGAAGCCAATGAAAATTAATGTCAGAATTGCCCAAAATGGAATATTTCAATTAACTGCAGCATTCTAAATAGTATTGATTCAGCCTGACTCTGAAAGTACCCATACCCTGCTGTCAATTTTTCCTCTTTTGCTAGGAAATACTCTTTGCTCTTCTTTTATCTTACGGAATCTGGGTTTTCTGTTGAGTGAACATTTTGATAGAGAACTCCAGGCCAGCTCAGGTATTTGTCACCTTGCTGACCCTTCACAGTGTATTCACAGGTGCCCCAGCAGTGTCAGGGGTGACCAGTCTGACCAGATGGGATGCAGCAGGATTAAGCTTTGAACTCCTTAAATAATATTCCTTTTTCTGTAGTTTTTGGTGTTTTTTTTTTCTCCCTGATGCGTGCTCAAACCAGTGGCTGCACACAGCAGCGGAAATAAGGCTGGGGTGGGAAGGAAGGGGGCAGAAGTGTTAGAAAGTGACAATTTGGGGGCTTCTCTTCCCCCAGGATGACATTTCTGATGGTCACAGGTGCTGTCCTTGGTAATTGCAACCACGCCTTGAACCACCACCACCTCTGGTTTGTGATGTTCGTGGTCTTCCTCTGGCCACTGCTCCTCAGTCATTCACCTCTCCATTTAGTGCCAATTTGCCAGGCAGGGCTTCCCTGCTCCCGAGGGGCTCCTGGAGCTGCTGCTGAGCATCCCTCTGCTCCAGCAGCCTTTTTTCCCCTGCCTGGCTGGGCTCCCTCAGCCATCCCGCTGACTCTCTGTGCCTCTTAATCTTTTTTTTGCCTCATTTGTCTCCCTCTTATTTCCTCTTCCATCTTCCTTGAAAACTCTTCATCTCTATAGATTTTTCTTTTTGTTTTCTGTTACTTAATCTTCTGCCTTTCCATTTGTTTTGGTCCTAACAGCTATTTCTGCTGGGGAAAGCTGTGCTTGAAGCCACAGCACTGCTGCTCTGTGTCGTCTGAAATCTCTTTTAGAGGCAGGTGGTTCCAGAAGGACTCACAAGCTCCTTTTCTGTTGATTGAAAGGGAGACACAAAATGCAAATGTATTACTTGAGCCCCTTGTGTTTGCAAAACCGCATTGAAGATTTTCTTCAGTGAGATGTGCTTTTTTAGAGGAATTTACTCCTTGTTTTATTCCACCTGGGGCAGAATGTGTTCTGAGGAAATCATCTTGTTTGGGGGCTTCCAGGCTTCTTGTGCTGAGCAGAGATGGGAATGTGGAAACTCATTTGTTTTTATAAACAGGGAAAGTTCAGCAAACTGCAGAGATGCTTCACTAAGTGTTTTAATGATGAGGCTTTCAGCCTGTTTACTGAATTCTTACTTTTCTGTCTCCCCTCTTCCCTGGGGCAGAGATCTCTGAAATGGCTCAATGTGGCAAATAACTGGTGTCACTCCTTCCATGCTGCCTGTAAGGAGATAGTGGCACTTGAACCACTGAGCTTCCCACAGCCTCTGCTCAGAAAATGCCCATTTTTAGGGGCAGACGTTGGGGCAGGCTCCCTGTTAGGGGCTCCTAAACCCCTCCCCATGGTGCTGCTGGCTCTGAGCAGGGAAATCTGGGGAGGGGACAGTGGGGAGGTCTGTGGGGACAGAGGGGCGTTGATCAGAAGTGCCCCGTGGTGAGTGCTGTGAACGCATCACTTTATTAAAAGCAAAGTCCCATCCTGCAGTTCAGGCTGGAGCAGGAACCAACCTCCCTTCACCCCCTGCCGCTGCTCAGAGCATGCCCGGCGTGGCTTTCCCTTCTAACGCTCTTCCCCTGGTTTTTTCCCCCCCTCCACGTGTGCCAGGCTCTCTCAGAAGCACGTCTCGGACGTCGTGGATGACAGCAAAGACAACATCACCATTTTCACGCGCATCCTGGACCGGCTCCTGGACGGATACGACAACCGCCTGCGGCCTGGGCTCGGAGGTCAGTGGGGTGCTTCCCGTGGCTTTAGCAGGGACAGGCAGCACAGAGGGCTTTTCGATGGCTCTGTTGCTGTCAGGAGGGGAGGCTGTTCAGTGGCTGTGGCTGTTTTCCCCGTTTTCAGGCTGTTTTGCTGTTGGATATCTCGTGGGCTGAGAGGCGCGAGTCCCGGGGTGCTGTGGAGGCCTGTGACACTGCAGGGACGGGCCTGTAGATGGAGCAGCTGTGGATGAACTTATTCCTGCTGTTCTAGAGGCATCATCGCCCTTTCAGAAATGCTGATACATTCAGAAAGGCGTTGAGGGGCTGGAGTGTTTCCAGAGAAAGGGTCTGGAGCACAAATGGGATGAGGAGCAGCTGCGGGAGCTCAGCCTGGAGAAAAGGAGGGGCATTCTCACTTTCTACAGCTCTCTGAAAGAAGGTTGAGGCCAGGCGTGGGTCAGTCTGTTCTCTGAGGTAACAAACAACAGGACGAGAGGAAATGGCCTCAAGTTGCCCCAGGGGAGGTTTAGATTAGATGTTAGGAACAGAATTTTCACAGAAAGGGTGGCAAAGCACTGGGATAAGCTCTCTGGGGAAATGGTAGAGTCCCCATCCCTGGGAGTGTTGGTGTGGCACTTGAGGACACGGGTCAGTGCTGGACATGGTGGTGCTGCTGGGTGCACACTTGGACTTGATGATCTCTTCCAACCTGAACGATCCTGTGGTTCTGTACCACCAGCCTGCAGAGCCTTCAGCTCGTGTTGGTGTTGCTTTTTAGTCGGTTTGCTTTGCTACGGAGCTTTATCTCCACATCTCAGTGATTTCCTATGCAGCTGTCACCTGGCAAGCTCTCCCCCTGTGCTGCTCTGGGCACCGGGCACTCACCCAGGCCCTGCTGCCTCCTGAGCTGCATTCCCACTGCTGCCACTACTGCTGCTGCTGCAGAGCTTCTCTGCAAGCTCCCACACTTGTCTGAGGTGCTTCAGAAAGCAAAGCCGTGGCAGCCACCTTCCCACCTAAAGCCTACAGCTACAGTCAGCGTGATGTAAGGAGGCAGAAGAAGTGGGGAGATGTGTGGGGAAGACAGATGTGAGATTAAGGAGACACGGGCCTGGGTGGTTTCCTGGTGCGTTGTTGCTGTGGCAGAGGTGGCCCCTCTCAGCTGCTGACTGCTGTGTGTCCCTGGGGCTGCCAAGGGGATGTCCCTGTGCTGCTCTGAGCTCTCCTGCTCAGCAAAGGTGTGCTGCTGGACCGTGGTTTCCTCTCAAATCTGGAGTCACCACGTGCTGTCCCATTTTCTGAAGGTCCTGCTGCCAAGAGCTGCTTTCCCAAGCTCTCGCATGCTGGTGGGATCTCCTGGAATGGCACTTTCCTTCCCCCAGAGCCTCCTCCCAGCCCCCTGTCCACCCCTGTGCCACAGCCCCCTGCCCTGCAGCTGCCCTTTGGGACCATCCCAAACCTGGGGAAAAAGGGCTTTTCCAGAGAGCAGGGCTTTTCCAGCGAGCATCCTCCTCTCTGCTGCGCTGCAGGACCCAGGCAGGAAAGGGTTACAGTGTCTGCATAAGCAATCAATCAGTTTTATTGCTTTTGTTGCTTGTTTCTTTTCCCCCAGAATTAACTGTGGTCCCACTAACAGCTTTGCTTCCTCGAGTCTCCCCGATGGCTGTATTGATTTAGCTGAAACCAGTTCTGCACGGGGGCTGAGCGGGCATTTGTGCTCACCGTGGGCTCAGCTGCAGACAAGCCCGTGCAAAGTATTAACAGGAGGGCTCCCAGGAGCCCTTTTCTGGGGAAGTTCAAACCTTTCTTGGAACATCTTTGCTCTGTTGCTTTAGATCCTTTAATAACGTGTTTAACATAATAAATTGCCTTTGCCTGAGCCAGCCGCTGGGTGTTTAAAGACTGCTTTCACCTCTGTGTTCCCCTGCTGAGGCACTCTGGTGGACCCAGATGGGAGGTGCTGGTGAGGGCTGCAGCTTTTGGGGGCTCTTGATTTGAGTGAGTTGTGTGTGTGTGTGCAGGGAGCAGCCTGATGAGCCAGGCTCTCCCCACTTTTAGTTGTTTTTCCCAAGGCTGCACCCTTGGAGGTCTCTCAGGAGGAGAATTAGAGGGAAGGACCTCTCCCACTACTGCTGGTGGCCAGAGAAGCTGAAATGATCCTGCTGCAGCCTCCAGAGTTTGGGGATAATGGATGAGCCTGGGGTGGCAGTCAGCAAGAGCTGGGCTCCTGCTGTCCCAGGCTGAGTGAGGGCTGGGAAAGCGATTGCCTTGCTCCAGATGAGCAGCTGTGCTGCTGTGGGGCTGGGTGATGGACAAAGAACATTGCTTTTCCTGTGAGAAAGCACTGGGCAGTCCCTGTAGTCTCCCCATTTCCCTTGGGAATGTCCTCCACTTGCTTTTCTGAGGATGTCAGGCAAGAGCATCCGTTAGAACCCTGCAGTCCCTGGAAAGGGGAGATGTGGTGATCCTGTGTCCACGCCCAGGCTGGTGGAAGGATGGAGTTCCCTAACTTGCATGTGACCTGTGTGAAGCAGGACATGCAGGCTCTTTGCCTGGCTGGTTTTCCTGTTCTGGGTGGGATGCCCCTGCAGACGTTTGGGATAAGGAGGGCTGAGCAGGCTTTGGGGCTGCAGCACCTCTCAGGGCTCTGCAGTGCTGTGTGTGCTCAGCCCTGTCCCCTCCTTCAGCTTCCTGCATGCCAGGAACCGAGCAGTGTTTGTTTAGACTTTGGGAGAAGACACTGTGTAAGCAACAGAGTGTTAATGTGCTGACTTCTCCCCTCAAGATAGCCTCTTTGTATTTATTTTCTTATCCCCTCTGTTTTCACCATCTGCTGCCACCCACTCTAATAGCTCCCATGCCAGAGCTCCTCGTCCTGCCAGGATGCTGCAGGCACGAGCTGAAGTGAGCCCGTGCTGAGGCTGCTCAGGGGTGCCTGGTGCTGCACAGCCAGGCTCCAGGTGAGGGTGGCCCTGAGCCTGGCTGCTCCTGCTCCAGACAGGACATCCAGCCCAGCCAGGAGTCCGTGCTGAGGCACGGGGAGCTTTGTGAGCACAGTCCAGGCTGACTTAGAAGAAGAAAGGCAGGGGGAAACCTCCCATCTGGCCGTCAGACCCCTCCTTCTGCACTGGGGACACGACCATTCGTGTCACAGTGTCTGGCAGGAGGTTTCTCCCTGTCTGCCAGCTGAGCCAGGGCTGGATTCCTCTGAGGAACAGGGCCAAGTCTTTTCTTTGGCCTCTTGACCACTGGAAGACAGTCTGGGCTCGGGGAAGGGGTAGCTGCATAAACAGATAATCTTCTAGGGCTCGGAGTGGGGGAGGAGAGGGAGGAACTGCCAGCAGATAACCTGTGTTTCCCCTGGCAGAACGTGGGGCAGATTGGTTATTAAGTCAGAAGAGGAACAGAGATGGACCCCGAGGGAATGGAGACATCTGTCATCATGGCCAACCTTGTAGGATCAGGAAATGTCCCCAGAGAGCTTCTGTGGGCAGCAGGGGCCCCTGCTCCTGGTCTGGAGCTGTGAAGTCACACAGATCCTCTGCCCAGCCCGGAGGGGCTGCAGTGGGAAGTGTCTGTTTGTAGCTCTCAGGTTCTCCTTGCTGGGGCTCTCTGCAGAGCCTCGCTCATGCACCTGGAGCTGGCAAGAGCTGGAGAGAGGAGATGTGGCCGGGAGAAAGAGGTGGAACTGGCTGACCAAGGGTCAGATGGCCTGTGCCCGAAAACAAGAGATTCTCAAGGAGTGAGATGCAAAGGATGGGGCCACGAGTGATGCTCCAAGGATGATGGATGCACAAAACTACCCTGTGTGTCCCTGCAGTCCTTACAGGGCCAGTGTGATGTCCAGCACGGTGGCCATGAGGGAGAGTGCAGTGGTTGGGGGTTTGGGGGTCAGTGGTGCTCCCTGAACAGCTGTTCCTCCTCTACCTCATTCCCTGACTGGTGACATTTGGGCACATTGTGCTGCAGCTGAGACAGAGCCGTCCTGGGAATGCCTGGGCAGGGCCAGGAGGGGATATTCCCAGGCTTTTCCTTCCTTACAGCCTCAAGAATGCTTTAAATATGCTTTGGCAATGCAGGGCTGTCAGGGAGCACCTTCCTGCTCCAGGAGGAGGCACATGGGACCTTTCCACAGCTGTTTGCAAAGCAGGACAGGGGTTTCTTCCAGCTCAGACAGAGACTGCCTGCTTCCCGGGGCCAGGGGCGTGCCTGAGGTACATTTGGGGTAAGGGTGAGGAACCCAGAGGGCATCTGGAGCAGTGCTGGACAAAGTCTCTGTATTGAGTGGTTGGCAAGCATTCCAGAAAACTGCTGGCCTTTTCCAGGGCATGCCAGGAGGGAAAGATTTTGCCCCGAGGAAGAGGAGAAGAGAGTAGGCTGTACAGTTTTCTAAAAGACGAGTTGTAAACATCCCAGATAAGCCAGTTTCTCCGATTGCAATTAGAAAGCAATTTGTACCATGTTGAGCAGCCAGGCTGGGATCGATCGGTGTTATCCCTCCTGGATGCAGCAAAACTGACAAGGTAACTCGTGGTATTTCCTTGAAGCTTCTACAGCATCTCCGGAGTCCCTGAACAGCTCAGCCTGCTGAGGGGGTGGTGGCTGCTGAGCATCCTGCACCAGGGGCTTCTGGACAGCTGAGGTTTAGGAGCCTCCTGAAGTGTCCATGGGGTTTAGCAGGACCAGCAAACACAGACATCTGGATTAAAGCAACACAATTCCCCCGGCACAGCAAGGCACTTCACCCCTTGGTTCCTTCTTCCTTGGGGACAGGGCGTGGCACCCACTTCTCATCCCTGGGGCTCGCAGCAAGCGGCCCCATCCAGGCAGAGGGGAGCCCCAGTTTGTAGCCTCCCACCTGGGTACATCCAGAGGGTGGAAGCAACCCAGGCTCCTCTTCCTCTTCCCCACTGTGGTGTTTGTGGCTTGCTGTCAGCATCTCCCAGCCTGGGCTTGGTGCAGCCAGGGTCTGCTGCTCACGACAGGATTCAGATCAGGGATGCCCACCTGTGGTGCCTTTTGTCTGTCCTTACTGTGTCAGCTCTGTCTTGCCAATGGTTTTGATCTATAGCCACCTGTTAATATTTATCCTGCCGCTGGATTTCCATTGTTGTTTTGTCAGTGAAGTGTGCCTCAGTTGGAGTTTGTCTTGTTTCCTCTTTCTGCGGTGCAGTGTTTCTTCCTGCTCTTTTAATGATGGTGGAGTTTGGCAGGATGGCTCCTGAGGAACACCTGTATCCCTGTCTGGCCAGCTGTGTTTCACTAATTCAAGTGCTGATGGCCAAGAGGTTTTGGATTTGGGTTCAGAGTGGTTCCCTTTAGGTTGAGGCATTCCCAGGAGATGTTTGGTGTGTCACTCCTCAGTCCATCTGTCACTTTGGCCTGACCTCCTGCAGGTAAGGGCTTGTCTGTTACTGTGGGAGCATTGAGGCAGAGGGGCTGAAATAGTCAGAATAATTAAATTACAGAACTGCCTTCTCTTGAGAGTACAGTGCTCTCCAAAATGGAACAGCAAGATTTTATCTGCCTGGCAGGATCCAAGAGGAAATCTGTTTGCAGTGAAAGTAACCCGTAACAGCGGTAGAAATTGTTAAATTGTCCAGACTGAAGTTTATGGAACTGTTATTTCCTAAAATCTGGATGAAACATTGAAATTGTCCTTTTCACTTGTGGATAGGTTTTTCACCTGTGTGTGGTGAAGCTGCCTCATAAACATTATCTAGATCTGCTGTTTGTGTGAGAGAAACATGACATGACAAACAGAGTGGTCCTCTGTGGTTTATTACTATTTCTAGGGTTTCAGGTCTGTGTTTAATCTGTTTTTCTGTCTTAATGTTCCACTTCTCCCAACTTCTCATCTCTTCTCTCTGATCTGACTTCGGGCTTTGTATTGATTACTCCAGGGAGGAATCTGATCCTTTCTTAGAAAAAAAAAAACCCTGAAACTCATGTCTTATCTCAGAGTTTTGTCTTTGTCTGAGCTTCCTTGATGAGTTTTAATTTGAAGCTGAGGCACTGCCTGAACAGCGTTTCCTTCTGTTTACCTTTCTGGGCAACAGGGACCCTGCTCAGTCTCGTCAAACTTCTGAAGTCAAGATCTGTGAACAAATTAAAGAAAGGTTGTCTTCCCCTCGGGGGCAGCTCTCCAAAGGCAGCTTTGCCGTGGATTTGCAGAGTGCTGGCGCTCCCCTCTCCGGTGCAGAATTCCCGGTGGTGTTGCTGTTTAAACCCCCGGTGCCCAGCTCTGTGTGAAAAGCCGTGCACACATCAGAAGGCAGGCGAGGAACACGGCCCTGACAGCTGTGCCTAAGGGTGGAAGGCTTCTCTTAAATAAGTTATGAATGTGCTGAGGGCAACAAGCCTGGATCAAAGCTTCAGGGATATCACAAACGCTGGGGAGGGGTGGGGAACCCGCTGTGAAAGGAGATTGATGGCTTTTGCTGTGAAACAGCACCTGGCTTTGGGTCAGCACCGGGTGCTTTGGGGGCATCTGGCAGCTGCCAGTGCCACTGCAGAGCTGGGAGTGGGTCACCACGCCGGGTCCCTGCCCAGCCACCTCTGACGGGGCAGTCATGAGGCCAGAGTCCATCACCAGCTGTCCTTGCTGTGCACGCTCCTGGGCTCTCCAGCACGGCCCAACCACTCAGGCTGTGGGGTTGTGATTCGTGAGGAGGGGAAGGTGTTTTTCCTGCTCCTGTGGATGCCTTTTTTCGGCTGCTGCCTTCCCTGGCTGTGTGTGTTTCCTGCGAGGAGCTGCTGACCCTGCCGTGCACCCACGCGTGCGGGCAAGAAGATTTTCCCCAAAGGGAGAGGCATTTTTCTAGGAAAGGAAAGCCATCTGGAGGGGATTTTTGCCCCAGTAACGTGTGCTGGAGTAACATCCCAGAGCCCCAGCGCTGGCTCAGACACCTGCAGTGAAGCAGTGGGAGCGTCGGGCAGCTGATCCCTGCCCGAGGGGGAGCTGTGGATGTGTCAGAGATGGGATGATGGTGTTTGTTTATAATGACTCTGGAAGGCGATAGCTGATGTTTCAGCATGTTGAACATGTGTTAGATGGGTTTAAGAACATTAGTAGATGATGTTATAGATGGCTATAAACTGCTTGTGAGGATGTCTTTATTGATCTGTTGGACTACGGCAGCTTCTCCTTTATTAGAATTTCCATTCGTTCAGTCCCATGCAAAGGATTTATAATGTGGCTTTGATATGGATTGAGAAATAAGATTTTTTTGTTGGATGTTAGAGAGTTTAAAAACAACTTTAATTGGTTTGTTCTGGGAAGCTGGTGGTGAAACAACTGGTCAAATAGTGAGGAAACAGCAGCTATTTTATTTGCTGAGCTAGAGGATAAAATGTTTGCAGCAGTTCATGTACTAATACAGAGGCACTGTTTATGTCTGATGAGGCAAAGTCATTGATCGTGTTGGTGGTGAATTTCAGCCCTGATCCATCTGGAAGAAGCAATCAAATCACATCTATCTGAGCCCCCTGTGGAGGGGGGATTAATGCTGCTGATTCAGACCTGTTAGCTTCTTAATGCCGTTCCATTTATTTAAAGGTTATTGTTTGATTAAATAAAAATACTGGGGTGTTCGTGAGGGTGAAAGATGCATAGGGCTTTGGGGAATGCTG
Source organism: Melanocharis versteri (assembly GCA_013397845.1). Lineage (NCBI taxonomy): Eukaryota > Metazoa > Chordata > Aves > Passeriformes > Melanocharitidae > Melanocharis > Melanocharis versteri. The sequence goes on along the minus strand of VZTG01009685.1, from coordinate 225,005 downwards.
CAAGGCTGTGAGGATAAACTGTGCAGGGTCCCTTAAGCAAAGACTGTTAAAAGTCAGAGGGAAATACCCTGTTGCAGTAAGTGGCAAAACTCTCACCTGGTGGGGCAGGAATTTCCTGTAATATTTCTTTGTCTTTTAATCTGTAACTTAACTTGAAAAATGTGCCTCTGAAGGATGTGCAGCTAATGTTTATTAATAAAAAAAAAAGAGTGCTTGTGGAGTACTGACAATTATAGGCACAGAGTATAGCCTAGAGAGGGATTTTAATCTGCAATTTACATTGTGAGGAAAGGACACCCCGTTCTCTTTACCTTCTGGAAGGATATAATTCAAACCAATGTGTTGAGAACAAAAGGCATGGAAGAAGCATATGAAATTTTTTTCCCCCTCTCTCAACCTGCTGGAAAATCCTATTGATGACAAAGTTCAGGCTGAGTCAGTGGATGGAACAACTCGTGACTGGAGCGAAACAAATTGTGTCTGAAAAGCCAAGGTGCTGTTTCAACGTCACAAAAGCCATTTCAGCCAGCTCTGGTTTGGAAGGGTCAGTTCTGATAGCAGTAACTTTGTTGAGGAAAGGGTCTGAGGACCATAACAAACTCCCCAAAGCACAGCCATTGGCTGTGTACGGTGCCAGAGGCTCTGCACAGGGCTTGTTGCATCCTTCGGAGCTCTGGTTGAGGAAGTTTTGTGTCCATACAGGCCAGATCAGGGTTTTTTTTGCTGTCTGCATTCCTACTTACTCACCTGAGTACTTCTCTCATCATGTGGATGTCACTTTAGCCAGCTGCGGCCACTGTCCTGCAAAAAATGAAGATGCAAACTCTGTTGATTACTTTTTTCCCCCCCACGTTGTGTTTTCTGTGAAGGGTCTGTGCACATGTGGGAATTGAATTCCAGGCTTTTGTGCATGAAAGATTAGAGCTCTTCCCTTTGGAGAGGTGCACCTGGTCTCGCCTGAGAATTTGAAAACGCCTTTTCCTAGAAAAGGGCCTTGTCTGCTTTCATGAGGAAGGGTTAAAGAACAAAAGCATGAAATCTCCTTTCTTCTTCCCTGATCAATCTAGCCATCATTATGAGAGAAGCTTTCTGATAGCTTCTCTTTGTCATGTAATGTTAATACCATTAAGTCCACTTTGGCAAGGGAAGCGATGTATAATTAATTTGCAAATCAGTAAAGTGGATGTGATTTTTATACAAAGGAGAAGGTCTTTAACTGCAGGAGGCTTTGTGTGGGCATGGCCATGCTTGGATGGGACCTGCCTCAGGCATCCCTGTCCCAGCAGTTCCCCTGTGTGTCCCTCTGGGGACACACCTTCAGTGGGGCCCATTTGCTGCCCTCCAGCAAAGGGACTGAGTCTAATAAATAAATGAGAGCCAGGTGGGGCAGGGCTGAGGTTTGGGGTGGGCAAGTGCCTCTGGACACCTGCTCAGCAAATTGGTTGAGCCAGAAAAGTATCTTTAAGACTTTGCCTCCGTCCACCGGTTTTGTTGTTTTGGGTTTTTTAAAGCTTTGGCTCTATTGGAATTATTATTATTTTGATGCAGAATGCATTAAAAAGGGAAAAGGAAAAAAATCCAAGCCCTATCCGGACTGATTTGTTCCCAGAAAGATGTTCAATTTTGTATGTATAATTGAAAGGGGCTAAATATAGCTGTATTAATATTTATGGGCCTTATGTTGGAGTCAATACAAGAGTTGCTGTTCAAGGCAATTAAGCTTTACCTTTTCACATGTAGGATTTCGGTGTTTGGAGATGACATTAGTGGTGTGACCTGCATCCAAGAGAGAAAAAGCTAAAAGCATGCCATCATCTGTCGAGTATGATACCCTGTATTTAGTGCTGTTTGCTGACAGGCAGTTTGTCTCCAGCGAGGCTGATCTCTCCAGAGCAGGGCTGCTGTCTTAACAGCAGGGAAATCAGGGAAATCAGTGCTCTGGGAGGCTTGCAGGAGAGCTGTCCCTGCTGTGTTTTGGGAGGAACAGAGCGACGAGACTCTGGTGACATCACAAAGTGAGGATTGCCCACCTCGGCTGCCTCTGTGCCCGCTGGGGATAAAGGGGAAACGATGGTGGTGGCATTTCATGGATGCTGTTTGTCTTCATACCTGGAGCTGGAGCACGGGGAATGCGGCTCAGGAGTGGAAGGGCACGGGGCAGGGAGGGCTCTCCGTGCCCTGTCCCTGGGCTGGGGCTCTCTGTGCCTGTCTGCAGGGCCAGTCACAGCCTTTATGTCACCAAAGCACAGGGAAAGCAAATCCTGTCCGGGGCTCTGAGCTGCTGTAGGGAGCGTGAGCACGGGGAATTAGGTCGGGGCTGTAACGATGAAAACAAGTCAGTTTGCGTTAATAACAAAGGCAAAGTGATGGTGTGCTGGATTTCTGAAGCACTGCCTTTCAGGAGGAGGGTATCGCTGGGATGACATGACAGGAATCCTGGCAGTGGCTGAATTGCCCTGCATTGCTGCTTTTTGGGAGCTGCAGCTCCTCACTGTTCCACTTAACAAAGAGCTGTTAGGCGCTGTAAAATCGCTGGCTGATAGGGACTGTCTGAGTCCTGCCTGTCCCCTAAATCTGATCAATGTGTCAGGCTTTTCCTTTCTTCCATCTGGCTCTGACGACTGCCTTTGGGAAGGAGGGCTGCAGCAAGGAGCCGTGGTTGGGGTTAACCTGCCCTCCCCAGGGCTGCAGGTGAGGATTGTCTCAGTGCTGCTGATCGTGGTGCTCATCCCCTCTCCAAGGACTCTCAGGTTCTGAGTGGGTGTGTTTCTGTTCTTTCCCTGGTGCGTGGTGTGTTTTGGTAGCTGGAAGCCTTTTAACCTCCTTCAGTAACCATCAGGGGGGTGCATTTTCGGGGGATTTTCATTAGCTTTGGCTGCTGGAGCACAATGGCTGCTTAAGCAGGGAGGGAAAAGTGGAAATCAAAGGGCACACCTGCCGAGGTAAAAATGGGGGCCATGCTCTCAGTGGTGGAAAATGAGTTTTCAACTCCAAGCGGCCCTTTGGAATTCCTCCTCAGCTCTGGGGATTCGCTCCGGGTGAAGCTGACCCCAGCACTGGTATTTCCAATTACTGGTGACATAATCCTTGCCCGAAGGTGCTGGCTCCAGAGCAGAGGAGTTTTCCTTGGTGTGCCTGTGAGTGAGCCAGTCCCACCTCGTCTCTGTTCCTGAACAAGGGCAAGCCAAGCCATATATTAAGGAACAAGGAAATTGCACTGGTTAAATTTAAAAAACTCATTTAGCTAAAGCAGTGTAAGCGCCCATGAATATTTATCTGATGTTATGGAAGCGTGCGGACTCCCACCTACTTTATTAAATTGATTTTCAATAAAAATGCAAGTGGAAGACGTTTGATTAATGGCTGGTGGGACGGGACAATTAACGTGAAGTCTGGAGTCAGCAAGAAGTGTCCCCTGAGCCTGTGTGTCCCTGCTCGAGGCTGGGCTAAGAAAATTTTCCTGAACTCCTCCGAGGGACACCAGCAATGTTTATCCATGTGTGGTTTCTAAAATGGGGTGAATGGAGCTGCTGTTTGGCTGGTGCATGGTTTTGCTGAGGTCCTGACCTTGAAGCCAGCGTGTGGTGTTTGCTCCCAGTGTTCTGCTTTTCCCTGCTTTTCCCACCCCTCGGAGCAGGCTGCACCTGAGAATTAAACCCAGCAGCGAGCTCCGGCGCTCGCGTCGGGTTTGAGTGAGGCTCCCTGGGCCTTTGCATTTAAACATGCCTGGGATTAGCTCCATCAGCCTCCAGATCTGCTCAGCTCCTACCAATTTCCTCGCTCGGATTTGTCTCCTGGAGGAAGGCAATTTGGAGCTGTAACGTTACAGCTCTATTAAGGATCTCCAGCGCGGTTTCCCGCCGGGATCCTCGCGGCAACGGTGCCGCCTCTTTCCGAGGAGCTGCTGGGAGATGCTGCTCGTGGGGCAAGCGAGGGTACCTGGGATGGGATCCTGCTCAGTGGGGGGACCTGAACGGCCCTGCAGGGGCTCCCCTATCGCTGAGGGCAGCAGAGCTGGGGGCTCCTTGCAGCCTGGAATAGAAACTCTCCGCTGGGGTCTTGGGAAGAATCTCTGGGAGCTGCCGTGGCAGGGATGGTACATCTCCCCTTCTCTGCAGGGCTGTGCAGAGCCAGGGGTGTAGGTTTTGGGGGTGAGGGTTCGGGGCAGGCAGCGTGCCTTGGTGGGGCAGGGAAGGCTGGGGTTAGGCAGGGAGGTGGCTCCGTCTCAGCATCCCTGAGCCCCACACCTGTGGGGCACAGAGAGGCACCACAACACCCTGAGCCACTGCAACTGCTGCCCAAGTGGCACCAGATAAACAAAACCTGGGGCACGAATCCTTCCCCCAGCCAGGGTGGCAGCCCCGCACCCAGGCTCCTGCTCTGGGCAGCAGGATGAGCACTCGGATGCCCTCACCCCTTCCCAAGGGGCACACGGCACCCAAAAAGCTCCAGCCAGGTGGCACAGGGAGAGCATCCAGGGGCAGGGAGCTGCAGCTGCTCCTGCTGCTGCACCTCCAGGATGGAGAGACTCGTGCAGTCTCTACTTTGCAGTACTTTGGGGTTTTCTCTACATGCAAATGTGCCAGCAGAGAACGGGCACAGACACTTTCGGCGCAGTCGGGCACTCCCCTGCTGTTCTTGCTCTGCTGGGGAGCTGGGCATGGACAAGAGTGATGGGAACAGAAAGGAATTAAAAAAAAATAAAAGGGAGCAGGTGCTGGCAAATAACGATATGGCAGAAAAAGAGAGGGAGAGTTGTGGTTGAAAACAGAAGCTGAGGAAAGGCAGATTGGCAGGCAGCATATTTCTGGAGACAGCTCTCTCCTCTGTAGGCTGAGTCACCTAAGAAACGTGTCAATAAAACACACTCTCGGGCACTGTCTCTAATAAATATATATTTAAGAGAGACATTTCTTCAAAACTTCTGCGAGGAGATGTCGAATTCTGAAGGGATGGCATGAAAAATGACATCTCCAGTGGAAGCAGAGAGTTGCTATGGGAACTGGAACGCTTTGAACATACATCACTAAAACAAGAAAACATTTTCCCCAGCAAAGGAAATTAAAAATTACATACATCTGGAGGCATCTGCCCTCTGCCTGTCTCTGATGGGATTATCAGAGTACCATGCAGCATATCATAATTCATGTAGTGGGCAGGACTGACAATTCCGTATCAGTTGCTGAATTTTTGTGAGTAACTGTGATAAAAAAAGCGTTCCTGTCCTTCGGACAGGCAGTGCTGGTGTCTGAACAGTGCTGGGGAGAGGGAGATTTAGAGCCAAAATGGAATTTCCTCTGAAATTATTTTGCTCACCTGGGGATAAAACAACAGCCTGAATGCACAACTAAGCCCATCTTGCCACGTGGGCATGACTCCACTGCTGCCAGGGTTTGCTGGCCCCATTTGGCAGCTAGGGACTTTTCCTGGGAAGCAAGGGGAAGGCAGGTGAGAGGGGATGTCCTGGAGGAGCACAGTGCATGTTTGGAGGTTTATCCTGTGCGTTGGAGACTCTGTTTTTCTGTGCAAGTCTGGGGCAGCGAACCCAGGAGGAGTTATCTGCACCTGGCAGTCCATGCACTTCTTTCTTTCCTTTGTTTTCCAGTGCATTTCCTTTTCCTTTCTTTCCCAGTGCCTTTCTCGGTGTGTGGCAAAGGTTGCACAGGGTGAGCCCAGGGGAAATGCTAACTTGACCAGTGCAGGGCAGGCAGTGTGAATTAAATAAGTTTATTTGCACACTGTATTGGCATTGCTGAAATAAATAAGCACCGGCCGTGCAGCCCAGTGACCCGTGCACGACAGGGGACAGACAGCTCGGTGCAGGGCTGGGCTCTGGCACAGACACCACGCTGGGGTGCATAAAGAAGGGAAAACGTTTGTCTGCAGTGCCCTGGGAGGGGAGGTGAAGGATGCCAGAAGCATCGCCGGAGGGACAGCGTCTGAGGAGCTGATTGAGCTCTCCACTGAAGGGAATGCCAGCCAGGAGCTAATGGATAAGGGAACCAGAGTGCAAATTACAGCTTTGCTCCCTGCTATGGTACTCGTGTATCTTGTCTCCGTACCTGGCGCTGGCCTCGGGGGACAGGCTTGAAAATGAAATGGGCCCTTCCTCTGAGCTGTACAGCAAGCCCCAGGAGTCACTTTCTTCTTCTGGTTTTTTATTTCCATTTTTTGCCCACTATACAGCCTGTCACGTGGTCTGGCAGTCCTCAGCCTGCAGAGCAACCTGGAATGAGATCTAGCCAGAGGCAGGGGCAGGCAGCACTGGGGATGACAGGCAGGTGGGGAAACTGAGGCACAGCAGAGCTGCCTTCAGCGCTTGCTCAGAGCCACGGCGCAGGGAGCAGCAGTGGTGGGGCTGCAGCTCAGAGCTCAGCCTGCAAACCTCACGCACTTCACTGAGACATCTCTTTTGTTCCTTCTCCCTCTGCAGTGACATAAATTCGATGCAGTGTGTGTCGCATTTGGTTGGAGTGACACTCTTTGGTTTGGGGCCCCTCACGACAAGAAAGACATTGAGGGGCTGGAGCGTGTCCAGGGAAGGGAATGGAGCTGGGGAAGGGTCTGGAGCACCAGGAGAGGCTGAGGGGGCTCAGCCTGGAGAAAAGGAGGCTCAGAGGAGACCCTATTGCTCTCTACAGCTCCGTGACAGGAGGAGGCAGCCAGGTGGGGATCAGTCTCTCCCCCCAGGTGACAAGTGACAGGGTGAGAGGAAATGGCCTCAAGGTGAGTCAGGGGAGGTTCCAGTTGGATATTAGGGAAAATTTCTCTACTTAAAGGGTTGTCAGAGCCTGGAACAGGCTGCCCAGTGAAGTGGTGGAGTCACCATCCCTCAAAGTGTTCAAAAAACACATGGATATGGCACTTGAGGACATGGCTTAGTGGTAGACATGTTTGTGGTGCTGGGTTGATGGTCAGGCTTGATCTCAGAGGTCTCTTCCAACCTTAATGATTCTCTGATTTTCCTTGCGTTCCCCTGTTTGCTTCCTGGCTTTCCAATCTTTGCAGCTGTTTTCTCTGTTGTCTGTCAATGATTATCAGGTTGGCAACAGCACTTTTGTATTGCACCTTGGTGCTTATCTTTTTCCCGGGGATCTGCCTGATGAATTGCAGAGCTCAGTAATTGCTCTACAAACGCCAAGGATGTTACTGGCACTGATCTGAAGATTTTGCAGCTCCTCTTAAAGCAACTGTGGCCTGTTGGGAGGTGGTGATTTCTGTTAAAGAAAGACTTGCTGAGGAGTTAACAAAAGGCTCGGTGTTTTTAGGAAAGGGAGTAAGCAAAAGCTTCCAGGGCCAGTCTGCCTGAGGAAGAAGCCTCCGAGGCACACGGGATTCATGTGGGTTATGGATAAGCCTGGCCTAACGAGTGGTTTTCCCAGCTGGGTTGTGCATGTGTGAAGGGATACGGCAAAGGCAGGAGCCCCTTGGCTGCTTTGTTCTGGTGCTTCACCTCTTCTGTGTCTGCAACCTCAGCCACAGCACTGAGGCACTAAACCTGCTGCAGTATTTCCCTGAAGGTGCTGTTCACCAAGATCCTTCGGTATGGTCAGCAAGGACACTGTCATTGATCCCTGAAGGGGGAAATTCACTGAATAAAGTCACTGAGGCAGGCCCAAACCAGAACACAGGTGGTTTGCAGGCAACACGGAGTGGTTTGCCTAACGCTGAGGTAGCACACTGGCATTTTTGCCCTCGCTGTGCTGCTCCTGCAGCAAAATTCTGCTGGCTTTGGTTTCCTTAGGGCACAGCTGGATGTACCAGCTGGCAACACGGCGTTGCCTGACTGCTCTTCCCCTGTCCACAGGGACCAGCAGGGATTCCCCTTCCCAAGCGCCTCTGGCTTAGCCATCAAGGCCAGGCTTTAATACTGAGTGTGTTAAATTATGCATGCTAATTTATATTCACACGTTTTCCCATTGTATTTATAATATATAACAAACATGTTTATGTAGCATCTCCCTTCCATTACCACAGGGTCTCAGAGCACTGCAGAACCTCTAAAAGCATGCTCATACATGCATATTCCTCCTCTGTCTTCCTGGCATCTGAGGGTGTCCTGAGTCCTTAAAATAGTAACGACAGTAGCTTTGTTCATTCTGTCTTAGTTCTGTCTGTGGCAAAAATAGCACAGCTAATTTGTAGGCTCTGTTTGTAGTCTGTATGTGTGAGAATGAGGGGTGTGTGTAAAGCCTCCATGGCTGCACACCCTCCAGCAGTTGCTGCTTCTAACTCTTTCTTCTATTCCTGCTGGACTGGATGTTTATCCATAACTTGCACCACATCCTGAGTCTAACCCCTGGATGTGCGTCTTAATGTGGCGATAAGAACACGTGCATGTGGATAAATGGGGGGGAAGCTAAATTAAACTGCATTCTCTGGAGCCTTGTGACAGGTTTTTAGCCAGGGCTTCTAATGGGGTAAGGCTTATCACACCTGTCTTGCTGCCTTTTGTCTTCTATAAGCTTTAGAGCCTGCTGGCTGATCTGAGCAAAGCCTGACAGAAAAGGTAGATAACTCCGAGATTTGGAGTCCCTGCAAGATTTGTGGAATTATGAAGCTGAGTGGAAAAAGACCCAAAGCAGAGAGAGGTAACTAGGTGGGATCAACTGGTGTTGAAGAACAGGGAGGAAAAGCTGCTCTGCGGGAAGCAGGCTTTGTTGGCTCCACTGCTGGTAAAGCAGCATCTCTGCTGGATAGAGCTGTAACCTGCACCCCACACTCTTGACAAGGGTGAGAAAATGCCTTTCACCAGCAGGGGAGGGTGTGAAATCCCTGTAGCACCGTCCACAGCAGCACCTGGACTTACCCAGCGTGCCAGGTGAGCCTGGAGTCCTGTTACCCAGTGTGTGTTGAGACAAAGGGGCGCTGCAGCGAGTTCAGACCAGAAAACTGGGCTACCCTGTGCTGTTACCCCACAGAAGAGCTGGGGAGGGAGTGCAGTTACTCACCCAGAAGGGACCAGCAGAGTCCCCTGTGCCTCTCAGCACTGTGCTGAGGAACAAGGTGTGTCTGACTCCTCTGCTTCGAGCAATAGTCGTGCCTTGATCCAAACTCTGTTGGTTACGGAGTCGTGTGGGTGTAGAGAGAGCTCCGACCTGGGTCAGAGCCACGAGCACATGTACGGCACATTTGCAGGCTCCTGAGGGATTTCTCTTCCAAAAACCGAGCCGATCTTCCCCACGCAACCCAAGGAGTTTGTGCCCAGGAATTCGACATCCATCTCTGCCTGACAGCGTGCCATAAATCCCAGACAAGCCATACTCAAGTGGTAACTGGGTCACTTCATGGTCCCGCAGCTCGTTCCTGCGGAGGACATTGGTTGCAGCCATGTGAGAACTCTGCATCTGCAGCATGTGGTGTGAGACAGGGAATAAATCTATTCCCTGCCTCAGCTCTCCGTGGCCCTGCTAAGAAAGGGAGCCAGGGCAGGCTGTCTTTCTGAGGGTTTGACAGGCATCATCTCACTTCATCTGCGCTGGAGAATTAAGCACATGTAATTGCAGACCATGCTGATCTCTCTCATCACGTGTGAGCGGCTTCGTTGTTGGCTGTCTCTCGAGACAGCCCCTGGAATTCTTTTGAACTCCTTGTTCTCCCTGAAATATCCAGGTTGAGGGGAGAAAGGAGAGAAGCACAGCTGGAAGTGACACCACATGCGTAGCTGTGTTTACAGATTGGATGATTTCTCTCTAGTCTGGCTGGAGGACATGCAATTGTAGACACTGATGTGCCATCACACCAGAGAGAAGGTAGTAATTAATCACCATGGCTCACAGAGCAGCAACTTGGGAACTGGCTGTACAGCAAATGCTGGCAGTGCCAGGGGATTGGAGCAGCAGCAGTGGGTGAAAAAAAGCCTCGGCACCCCAGGATTGGGGAAACAGGCTTGACGCTTTCCTGGCGAGCAGCAGCCAGCCTTGTTCCCCATCTAAATGTGATGCCCTTTTGATCATAACCCTGCAGAAGTCACTGGGAGCATGACTGAGGGTGTCAGAGCTGTTACACAGACCCAGTTACTCTGGAATCAAGCAAATAGCCAGGCGAAACTGTGTGAGACAAATCATCTGTGACATGGCAGAGCTAGATAAGGATCCAACCCAAAGGTCTTGTTGGCAATCCCCTGCAGGCTCTTACTCACCCCTGCTTTTGCTGAGATAAGACATTTGTTTCAGACATTTATATTGTTTTCTTTCCTTACTATGTGGTTTATTCTGCAGAGTACAGATTTCCCAGTGCTCTGTCCTTGGCTGACCCCACTTTGCAGTAGATGAGCATCCTGTCATCTTTAACCACACTGTCCCAGGTCAGCAGCCTTCATCCATGGACCCTGCTCATCCTCATCTCTGTGCGCCCTAGAGAGAGGCAGGTGCCATCAGAGGTGCTGAGGTCTGGGTGGGCAGAACTACCTGTGGGATTACCTGTGGGATTACCTGTGGGGCCAGCAGGGTCTCGGCCATGTTGTGATGCTTCTGCCCAGGTGAGTTTTCCTGGAGACGTGTGGGTGTTTCAGGTGGTTCAGGGAATCGGGGCTGATGCTGCTGTTAGCTCTGTCTGGCCTCTGAAGGGCTGGGCCTGCTGCCAGCCCCCTGGTGACACTCCTGGCCCTGCTGGCTGCTGGCACTGACAGCTCCGAGACATCTTGTGTATGTTCTTGCTGCTGCTTCTTCTCAGAAGAACATGTACACACTGCTGTCCACTTTTGGGAAAGGTGCCCGGGCTGAGCTGCCAGACAGGGGTGAATGTCTGTGATAGGAGACTTGGCTTTTGCTTCTGAGCAAGTAATTTCATATTCAAGGTTGCTGGGGTGCTGCAACAGCCAAGCAATGTCTGAAAAGATGTATTTTTACTTTGGGACTGAGAGAGGTTGATCATGACCTCTGTCTGTGTTGCCTGAGATCCCCAAATCACACCCAGCTGAGGAGAGAGAAGGGCTTATGCTGACACCTGCCTGCATCTCTGCTCTCCAGCTCTGCTCTCCCTCTCCCAGAGGCTGCAGGGAATTCCAGGAGATTCTCATGGGTTTTTGCCATCTCCATTCCCCAACCTTTCCCTCCTGACCCCAGCACAGCCTCTGCTCCCAGGATACCTGGTGTGGAAGCACTCCAGGCGCAGTAGGGCTGTTTGTGGTCGTGACATTAGCAATAGCTCACGCTGCTTTGTGGCCTTTTGTGTGGCAGGAGCTCTGTCAATGTCCTTGGAGTCAGCTTTATCCCCTGGCTGGGCTGGACAAGCCCAGGAGGCATCAACAGCACTGCAGTGATGTTCACTGAAACGTTTCCTTCTCTGCTGCTATTTCTGAGCTCCCTCAGAAAAAAAACAATTGCAAGAAAAGCAACTCTAATGTATGTGGGGGAGCCTTACTGCCCCCACAGCAGCAGAGCAGCAGTGAAGGCCACATCAGGGCTTTCTGGTGTGTGCTTGGTGGTGTCGATGTCTCCATTTCTGCAGCTTTGGGTAGTGGACAGAGGTTACCCTCTCCTCTGGGGCACCTACCCCTCTGCTTGTGCCTCCCTGTCCTCTCCCAGCACCGGCCTGGCAGTCCCAAGTGCCAGGTCACAGAGGGTGCCATGTGCCACACCACCCAGAGATGTCCCTCCCTGCTTCAGTGCCTCTGTCCCTGCAAGGAGACACCGTTCAGCTGCTGCTTTCCGGAACAAGGCAGCACCACAGCTTAAAAGGCCACCTGAAAAACCACAGGGAGGGACTGGGAAAGGCAGCAGCCCTGGTGTGATGGGGCTGAAGTTGTCAGAGGGAGAGGAGGGACCCGAGGGTGGAGTTTCTGGCTGGGGCTGTACAGTGACACCTCTGAAGGCGAGGGCTGCCCGGGGCTGTGGTGCAGCTCAGCTCCAGTGGGCTCATGGAGCTTGCAGCAAAGGTCATGGAAACCTTTCTTGTTCCAGAGGCTAAAAGTGGAAGGAAAATTAAATCCCCGCAGTGGGAGGCTGAGAAGGCAGAGAATGAAACACACAAAGAGCTTCTGTGTGCAGCTGCAAGAATTACCTTCTGCTGCTCGTTAATTACTACGGCAAGGAGTTGGGGGAAGGTGTGAGGTGGAAGTCGGTAGTACCAGCTGACTTCTTGTGTTTCCCTTCCCAGGGACGCTGAGTTAGCTGGAAAACACTACCCTGGTGTCCAGTGTGGTCACTTTGGGTTGTGTGATGTGGGAGAGAGCAACGCTGCATCCCTTCTCTTCATGGTGGCACCAAATAAGGGGACACTGAATAAGGGGACTCTGAATAAGGGGACCTCAGAAACTCTTGAGCTAAGGGTGAATGGGGTTGTCTAGGAGGGAGTTAAGGGGCACTATCAGCTCGTTACTGCCCGTCTTAGGTTGTGACCACAGCTGGAGGTGGGATATTGGAGCCCAGAGCAGAAACATCTCCCTCCAGGAGCTGACTTGGAGCGGATCCAGGGTTGGCACCCCCGGGTGCAGAAAAACCCGAACCCTTCTATTCTGAGCCACACCACCCCGCACAGAAACACCAGCGCAGACGGGTTGGTCACCTCCGGGCTCTCTTTGGTGCCCTTTGGTCCCCGGAGCTGCCCGGAGGAGCTCCCCACGCCCGGGCTCACCCCATTCCCGGCGCCGGGGCTGTGCATCCTCCCTGACGTCAGCGCAGCATCCAGGAATCCCCTGCACGGAGCCGCAGCGCCTTCGCCCCTGTTTCTCGCAGCACGCATCGCTCGGGAGCCCCCAGCGCCCGGCTGCAGGCACTGATATCATCCCGGCTGGCTGGCGGCACAGCCTCCGGGAACCCCCGCCTGCCAAAAACCGCGCTCAGCGCGGCCCCAAACCCCCGCCTGCCAAAACCCGCGCTCAGCGCGGCCCCAAACCCCCGCCTGCCAAAACCC
>VZTG01009685.1:149634-212096 GCA_013397845.1 Melanocharis versteri | reverse complement strand
GGTTCCTGAATAAGCGGCGCTGGGCGAGGCCGAGGGGAGGTTTAACGCGAGCCTGCTCAGCCCCCTGTGCCCCCCTCCCGGCATCGCTCCGCAGCCGGGGAGGGGAGGGGAGAGGCAGCGAGGCGGCGTGATTTGTATTCCAGCTCCGCCGCTGCTCCCGGTGCTTCCAAGAAGCGAGTAAAAATAGCACTCTGTCATTTTGTAAATAATAGCTATCTCCTCCCGGGCCCGGGGAGTCACGAGCGCTTAAAGGGGGGGATTGCGGGAGAAAGGGGGGGTGCCTGCCTTGAGCCAGGAGGATGGGGAGGGCTCGGATGGGGGCACGGGGGAAATGGAAAGCCTGCAGCACCTCAGCGACAGCCGCTGCTGATCTGCACCTTGCGCACACCCCGGGAGGTGACAGACCCTGCTGGTGTGGGGCTGGAGCTGTCCCTCCCCTCAGGGCCGGGAGCGGGGATTGTGATGTACTCAAGCAGCAGGATTTGGGGTAGCAGATTCCTGGAGGAGAGGGGGAGCTCTTCAAAAGCAGGCAGGTGTAGGAAGTGCCATGGTAACGCTGTAGGAAGGGGTGTTCTGTTTGCCATTTGCATTGCAGATCTGCCCAGCTGTGGGGGGTTTCTCCAGGTGGGAGCAAGGCAGAGAGTGGGCTCCGTGCCCCGTGGGAGAAGGGGCAGCCCTGGCTGACCTGCAGCGCCTCGTTCTGCTCACACACCTGCTCCAAACTGTTTCTAGAAGCACGGTTGTGCTGAAGCTTGGGAATAAGCTGAGCCTACAAATGGGCAAATCCCCCAGACGAGGGAATCAGCCTCAAACAAATGACTTGGGAACATGGCATGCCACTTGGATCTCTAAATGCAGTTGAAATGCTGGACCTGAATATCTCTTGCTCTTCCGGTTTCACGTTGGCTCCGGGGTCTTTTTTTGCTTTCCTGGTGCAGGAGCTGGGCAGGGTGGCTGGAAGGGGCTCGTGCAGCCCACCAAGGGCTCTGTTGGGCAGTGTGGTGCCATTCCTTAGGGCAGCCAAACCAGGACTCTGCTCCTTGCTCTGCTCCAGCTTCCTCCCCAAACCCAGTCTTTGCATTTTTGTTTCCCTGGTTATAAACAGGACAGGCAGCATCCACCTGCCACCCCAGCAGGCTTGAAGGCTCAACTTGTGCTTGTAAAAAAATTGAATTATAGGGAAGGATGCTGCTGGGACATGAAAAATGCCATTTTGTGTTCTGCAGCAGTTCTAGGGAAAGTGCCTACCCCTCTATACAGTCCTTAATTATTAAATCTTTGGGGAGAACTGGGCAACACAGCCAAGCTGCAGTGTGAGCACATCTGTGGCTTGAGCAAAAAATAAGAATTTCCCTGCCTTGTCTCTAAGCAGAGGCAGGAGCTGCTTTTCTCTCAGTTTTCTCTTGCTGAAAAAGCAGATGCAGTTTCTTCTCGTTCAGGCTAAGGGTGGATAGGTGTGAGGGTAAGGAGATGGGAGGCTGCTGGGGCAGCTCCTGATTCCTCTGCAGGTGGAGGTCTCAGTCACAGAGCTGAGAGCAGCACAGATGCTCCTGGGCTGTGGGATCACAAAGGAAGCGAATCTCTGAGGCTGGAGCTTGCTCTGTTCCGCTGGTGTTTTACTTATCTCTGGATTTCCCAGCTCTGCTGAAATCCCTGCTTGCGTAGCGATGATTTAATTTCAGAAATCCCTCCGGATCCCAGCCAAATCCTGCCCTGAGGAGCACATATTAACAGGGAGGGTTCAGTCTGGCTTTTGCCATGAGAGGTGCAGAAAGCTCATTTTTCTCTGTGCTGAGTGACATCAGTGAGCCAGCAGTGAAGCCCCAGCTCATCCCTTTCACTGGGTGCTGCATGGCCTGGCCAGGGGGTAAATCTGCAGTCTGGAAATGGGGGATTCTCTTCAGACCTGGGTTGTAATTAGTTATTAATATTAATAAGTTATTAATAGATTATTGAAGTTTCCTAATGCCATTTTCTTTGATTGGATTTACCAGACTGAAGGGTCGGGAAGGGGTCTCTGGAGCTCTGTGACAGCCAGGTTACAGCGTGATGAGGACATAAAGGCTCATTTGAGGATTGCAGGATCATACCAAAAGCAATTCTGCCTTTTTGTCTTCTCCTGACTTCCTGAATCCCTTCCCCTGTGCTTGGACCTAGCAGAGCACATTGTAAAGCACAGACCCTTCCGTGGCCCCCTGTCCCTCTGGTGCAGGGGACGGCTCATCCTGCACCTCCCAGGAACTGTCTTCCCTGGAAGGGGACGGCTCATCCTGCACCTCCCAGGAACTGTCTTCCCTGGAAGGGGTGGCTCATCCTGCACCTCCCAGGAACTGTCTTCCCTGGAAGGGGTGGCTCATTCTGCACCTCCCAGGGACTGTCTTCCCTGGAAGGGGTGGCCACAGCTCCTGATCTGCTGTCCGTGGCTGCAGACCGAATGCCAGGGAGGGGAGGGGAGGGGAGGGAGGGTTTTGTGTTTTCTCCAGGACATAATGAGCTTTCTCTCGCCGCATGGGGTAGCGGAAAGAGCCTCGCATCACTAAGTGTTCCACGCTGTGTGCCTCATCTGGGGACTTGTTTGGAGGGAGTCTGAGAGCACCCAGAGTGTTTCAGCCTTACAGAAGGGGCTCATTTTGTTTGGACTTCTTGGTGTTTCACAAAGTGTACCGCATACGTGTTTCTCTTTAACCTTCTTTTTATCGCATCTAGACGAGATCAAGGGTTACTTATATAGCACAATAATATCAGCCACGGGCTGCATCAAAAGCTTCCCAGCCATAATAACTAAAGACATGTATACATATATTTTAGCCATTAAGGAGAAGACCCTGCCAGAATGCATTATCTTATTTTGGGATGTAAAACTTTGAAGCACAAACCTAAGCTTCATCGTGCTGCAAAATAACTCTCAGGGGACAGGAGGATTTCCATAACTAAATTAAACAATGGGCTATCCAGGCTACTTGCAAGGCTGCTGCAGTGGCCAAAATTGGGTGCTGTGCATAAAACATGAACTCTGCTTTGCAGCTTTAAATTGGTTCTTTCATTAGGAGAGCAGCTCTGAGCCAGCTAATGCCACATAACAGCATGATCTATCCCTAAAGTGGGGAGGATTTATGGTAACTGAGTGCTGAACTCAAGGCAGCTCATCCATCATGTTTTGAGCACAGCCCAGTGGGCAGCGCATGGGACTGTAAATCTGGGAAATCACTGTGCCTTGATTTCCCTGCAAAGTGGGGTGGCAGCAGAGGTGTCAATTAGGAAACACGCCAAAATCCAAGGAAGCCAGGGAGGAGAGCTCCGTGTGCTGTTCAGCACGTGCTGGGGGCTGTGTTCTGCACAGCACTGCAGCTTATCTGAAGGCATGGGATTAAAACTGTAAAACTGCCCCTGGTTTTAGCAGCTGGGCAGGGAGTGGGGCTCTGTGGCTTTGCAGGGACTGTGAAGCTGCTGCTCAGCATCCGTGAGAGAATCTCAGCCCGGGATGCAGGGGCAGCACGTGATGTGGGCGAGCAGCAGCTTTGTAAGAGCGAGGCACTTAGGAGAACAGCAAGCACGATGGCAGTAAAAGGCAATCAGAATATTGATTCTTTTTACATACAGATAAGCCTGGAGCTGTAACAAACCCAGGGTTCCCTAAAACGGCTGCAACATTGCTAGGCTGTTTATCTGGCTGGGAGACACAAAGGGATTTCAGATTAAAAAGGAGTTGCAAAGCATCAGGGCTTACCTCTGTATTGAAAGCATGTGGATCCGTACCAGGGTATGGATCCTGCAGCCACACAGATTCTGTAAATATGCATTGTCTGGCCGTGTGGGACAGATTTGTCCTCAGTGTAAGCGTGGGAAGCAGCAGAGCTGCACTGGAGATGAATGTGCCCAATTACGAGTGATAAAATCAGCCGTTGTTTGGGGCACAGAGCACGGTGCTGAGGGTTCAGCAGAGCAGGAATAAACACCGTATAACAAACCTCAAACCCTTGCCTGCACAAGCAAATCCAGCTCTCTAATTGCTTTTTTTCACTTTTTTTTTTTTTCCTTTTGTCCCAGACAGTGTAACCGAAGTCAAGACAGACATTTACGTGACGAGTTTCGGCCCTGTCTCGGACACAGACATGGTAGGTGCCCCTGGCTGCTGGCCTCACGGGGAGGGGTGGCTTCTCCTCAGCTGCTGTGGGTGTGTCCCACCCTCATCCCAGGACCATACGGGGAGGGGTGGCTTCTCCTCAGCTGCTGTGGGTGTGTCCCACCCTCATCCCAGGACAATATGGGCAAATGTGGGATTTTCCTAAGGGACAAGAGCTGGTGGTATCTCAGTTCCAGGGGCTGTTTCTCAGGTGTGCTTGGGCTTCTGGAAATCAGCTGATAACTGGAGGAAGGCAGGGGCTCCCTGGGAAGAGGGGAGGATGCCAGAATCTGGTTTGATTTGGTGGCAGGGTCAGAGAGAATGATTCACCATCAAACCATCCTTAGTGCCTGTACCAGAAGGGAGGCATAAGAGAAAACAGAAAAAGCATGAACTGATTGTGCTATTTTGACATGTTCAGGGAAAATTATTAATGAAAAGGCCTGAGGTCTGAATTTAGGCTTGTATTCCCACAACAGTTTGTCTTCTAATTAAAACAGGACTGTGGAGCATAATTAATAGTGAGGTTTCTCAACAGCATTTCTTGCAGCTCGTATTCCACACGCACCCAGAGAAGGGATGGCTGTGGGTGGCTGCTCAAGAGCCCAAGGATGCCACGTGAGGACAGCTGTGCGTTCAGGACTGAGCCCCTCCTGCATGTCCAGCCCCTGAGGTGACCTGGTGCTGGCATAGCCCAGGCCAGTGGTGGCCAGTCCGTGCCGTGGAGGGAGCCCAATCTGGGAGGGGGAGCAGGCTGGAGCAGTGTCCTGTGGCTCTCCCAGCCCCTCCAGAGCTGCAGGGGTTGAATTTGCTGAGCTGGCATGGCCTGAACATCTCTTCAGCTGTCCCACAGCGGCACTGTGCTGGCAAGCAGAGGGGTTGGGGGAGAATAAAATCTCTGTGTTTCGTGGAGTTGCTCGCTCCATCACTCAAATCTGTGTTGCTTTGGGAAGACCACTCCCTCCAGGGTAAGAAGTTAAGTTGGTGTCAGTATAATCAAGATTATGAACCTCATCTGAGTTCTCCCTCTGTCTCTCCTGCGTTCCTACCACGGCAGAGACCCATAATATATTCAGCAATCGTAGCCCTTGGGGAGTATCTGATAATTACTTCCAAGGTGGAGCATATTTGATTAAGGGAGTGTGTATAATGAACTGTGAAGAAAAAAATATGAGGTATTGAAAAGAGGAAGGTTTTCTCTGCAATGTGATTTGACAAAAATGAATTTAAAATTAGGAAGACAGTTAAGGAATAATAAATTATTTCCCCTCCGCGTGCTTTCGTTCCGTGTATTTTACAAATGCATGGCGAATGTGTTTTAGCTCTGCTGCTGGAAGTGAGGGAGAGAAACCCCCATCTCCTCGGGAAGCGTGGGGAGAGCCTGCTCTGGGGCTTCCTTTCACCTCGGGAGCGGGGAAGTCCCTCCTTCCCCGCTGGCATCTGCCTGGTGCTGCGCTCCCCCCCCTCCCACAGCCGCTCCTCAGCGCCCTGGGAAGCGGCTCCTGGAATTAGTGATGGAGGAGAGGCAGGTAAAGCTGCCCTGGGGAGCGGGGCAGAGCAGCTGCTTACGAAGCATGGAGGAGGAGGAGGAGGATGTAGAGACCTTTCCACCGAGGTGCTGCAAGGCACTCCTGATCTCTCTTTTGGTTTGGAGGGCACAGCGTGATCAGACCTGACACGTGCCCCAATCCTCGGGACCGAGCTCTTGCAGCTTTGCCTCAGTCCCAGGGAAATTGTACAAAGGAGAGCAAAAATTGAAGGGGATTTTTCTGTTTCGTGGGCGGACTCTGAGGACAGAGCCAGTCTTGATGTTTTCAGTCACTTCTGTAGGCAGAGAAGAGCATAACACAGAACTAAGTGTGCTCCTTGGAAGGGGTGATTGGGGAGTGATGCTTTCATGGAAAGAAGCATAGAAAAGAGGGGAGATTCTGAACATGACTCTTCATTTCTTCAGGAATGATTCCTAAGCATTAAAGAAGAAAATGAGTGCCTTGGAAGTCATTAAAAATGTTTTGCTTCTTTGTCTGGCACTTTTTAAATAGGAACAGGGAATGAGAGAGCTCTTCTCCTGATAAGGACTTTTCCCAAACCTCCTGGGACTGCGCACAGGCTCATTCTTCACGTTTCTCCCAAGAAATAACGAATTAAAGATTACTTCCATGAAGGAACAAAATACCTTGTACAGGGCAGAGCCTGTGAGAATTTAGAATCTCCTGTTTCCTTCCCCCAGCCAGGCTCCAGAAGGTTCATATTTGAGCAGGGGTGACTCCGTGGCCAGGGAGCAGGGATGGATTTATTTACCGGGATGCCTCCATTCAGCTGCCATCTGCTGCAAAACCTGTAGGAATTTCTCTGTCCTATAGGAAAGTGATGCACAGCAGTTCTGAAGCGCTGCTGAGAAGTGCTGCAGGAAAGAAATCACTCACAATGATAAGTTTAGTTGGTCCTGCGGCCTCCAGGAATGCGTAAATAAAGACTACGAGTCTGCAGCAGCAGGGAGAGGAAGAACAGTTGGGACAGACAGGTTTTCCAAAGACCCCTCTGTCCCTAAAAGTGGTTTCTGAGTCTGCATTCACTGAGCGGGGAGCTGGCTCTGCCTGCAGGGGTTCAAAGAGGTGATTTCTAACTCCTCCAGCTGGAATTTGGCCTAGGAAATGGGTCTCTACACTGGCAGAAAGAAGAAAAAAGAAAGAAAAAAAAGAAGAAGAAAAGGGAAATAAAACCATATCAAGAAGACAAAAGAAAGTCACAGGATCTTGTAATGCAAGTCTGTGAAGTCCACGATTCAATGATTTTCTAAAGGTGGCCTGGGGAACAAACTAACATTAAGACAATGTCATGCAATTTTTTTTTTTTTTTATGAGCAGGGATATAATTACCAGCATCCTGGCCAGATTCCATCTCCAGGATCTTTATTTTTGCCTTCTAAAATACCTGTGTAGCTGCACGTAATGGCTTTCCTCCCCTGAAACGTGTGGATAGAGGCGGTGGTGCAGCAGGGCTGCCCCAGCTCTGGCCACTGTAGGCTGTGCTGCAGCTTCTCTGCAGTGCTCAGAAACACTGCCACGCACGTTTTCACATCACAGGTAAGTCATCACCCAAAATATGCTGAATCCCATCTATCCTGCACTGCTGTTGATCCCTGCTTCTTGTTGAACCACGCTCCACGTCACCCAAGGTGTGCCAAAACCCACTTTGCTCTATGGCTGAAGATGCCACCTCTTGAAGCTGAGTAAAACACAACTTATTTTTCTCTCCTCTCTCCCCAAAGGAATACACCATCGACGTCTTTTTCCGGCAGTCCTGGAGAGACGAACGGCTGAAGTTTGATGGTCCCATGAAAATCCTCCCCCTGAACAACCTGCTGGCCAGCAAGATCTGGACTCCTGACACCTTCTTCCACAACGGGAAGAAATCTGTTGCCCACAACATGACCACCCCCAACAAGCTGCTGCGCCTGGTGGACAACGGCACCCTCCTGTACACCATGAGGTGAGGCTGGGGGTCCTTCCAGGGAATTCCAGCTCCCTCTGCACACGCAGGGACCTCAGGGTGCATCCCAGCAGGGTTTATGCAGGCTTCCACTAACTCTGCCAGCAGACTTGAGTCCTACCCTGCTGCCTTCCCTGCTCTCCTTGGTGCCTGCCTGTGTGCCATCACTGATCCTCAGCTTGGCACATTTTTACAGGTAGATTTTTCCTCATCATTCACACTGATTTCTTGCTTTTATGTGCCGAGGTAGAAGTGTTGGGATCTATAGTTTGTGAGGTTGATGCGCCACCTGGCTTAATTTTCTTCCTGACCTGTGATGGGATACGAATCAGGTATCTAATGTTGATATGGGAACATTAGGATGGGAGGATTTGTTATTCTCCAGCAGCTTGAGAACAGATCTAAATTCGTTCAGTATATTAGGGCAGAACCATTTCACACTTCTAATGAGACCAAGCTTGCTTGTGACAACAATGGGGTTGTTTTTTCCCACTTTGTGGAATAAAAAAAATCCAAATCTGTGTGATCGATACACATCATTAGGGAAAAAAACCCAACAAACAGCTAATTAAAAACTGTGATTTGGAGAAGCCAGGGTTGCAGGAGCCGTAGATTATAAATGAAACAACAAGCTGCTGATAAATGCAGAAGAAGGATATTGAGCTGGTTTGGGCAAGGTGTAAATCTTTTTTTTAAAAATTATTTTCTCTGTCTCCATCTCCAAGCCAATCCTAACTAATAACAGGCTTCATTGTGGATTCTGTGTGCTGAGATGCTGCACTTTCACCTCTGTTTTTGAGGACCAGGCAGAATTTCATCTCTTCATAGTTAAACTGGCTGTGAATCTACGTGGTGTCAGCAAGTTTTACAGCCTACATTGATAAACAATGCCTTGCTTTTGTGCAGCAGTTCTCAAATAGGAGCTAATCCTGCCAGTGCCCTGGGGGTTTAGGTCTCCACACATCAGTGATCTCACATTAAGGCAGATGGGGTAAATGAAGGGAAAAGCCCAACTTGACTTAAGGGCTCTGTTCTGCTCCCAGCTCTCTGACCTGCAAGTAGACAACTCACACTCCCCCCCCATTTGTATCATTGTCTGACTGTAAAGTATTACAGGAGCTGCTGGCATAAGACAGCAAAAAAAAAAAAAAAAGACTCAATTTCAGAGCTTTTAAATCATTTCACTACTTCTTTATTCAGCAAACAGCCATTAGCTTCAGCAAGTTCTGTGTGACTAAGAAAGTATTGGATTTATTTTTCCATTCAGGGCTGGGCAGGTGCCAGGGTGGCAGCAGCATCATGAGACTCTTGGGAATGAGCTTCTGGAAGAAAAGAGAGTCTTGGGATTTTTTAAAATAAACTCAAACCATCCTTCACTTTAGCTGTCTCCTGAAGAATTGGGGAATGAAGAATCTCCTCTCACATGTGCTCCTGCCCCCCTTAAATACACCTGTAAGGCTTTGTCAGAGGTGGAGACCCCACTCAAAGGCTGAGGGTTGGCTATGAGACCTTTGTTGAGCTGCACAGAACCAGGAGCTGTTGTGCACAGAGATCTCCTCTTTACCCAGTGTGTGGAGCCCAGGTGGGGCTCCGGGCAGCACCTCCTGGTGCTGGTGATGTGGTTAGAGCTGACCAGATGCCCACAGCGTGCTGGGACAAAGCAGGACTCCTCTGGGATTGCAGTTCAACACATCCAGGGTGGGACATCTGTCCTGGTGCTGCTGTTGATTCCTTTTCTTCCTCCAGGTGCTGCTCAGAGTCTCTTTTGAGTGGGGTATCAGAAGGGAAGATGCAAGGGCACAGGCTGCAGGGCCAGGACCGTGCCTCAGGCTCAGACACCAGGTCCCACCCGGCTTTGCCACGAGTGGGGTGTCAGAAGGGAAGATGCAAGGGCACAGGCTGCAGGGCCAGGACCGTGCCTCAGGCTCAGACACCAGGTCCCACCCAGCTTTGGCACTCCGAGGCACTCCCACCTCAATTCCCCTGTCAAACGATGATGATGGTATCACTCTCCCTTGTTAACTGCTTTGAAACCTCCTCCCAGGAAAGGGCTGGAGGGAGTCTTGTTTTCTGTCCAGCGATGCGTTTGCTGTCCTCCCCCGTGCCCAGGGACATGCGTGTGTGTCTTTCTCAAAGCAAGGAGCAGGACCTTGGAGCCAAACTCACACAGCTGGCATCCAGCAAAGTGCAAGTACCACAGGGGTGCCCTGCCCTGCTGGCTGGGGAGAGAGTTTGGACTTCCACCAGATTTCCAGTGGCCTGGCAGCACTGCCCAGGTGATCCATTGCAGGCTCAGTCTAGGCTGGTACCTGGGCATGCAGTTTGACTCCTGAGAATATCCTGCTCCTTTCCCTTGTACCAGCCAATATCCTTGAGGGATCTGCTCTGCTGATGTGCAATTAGAGGCACGTCTCTTGCTATTTATCCTGCTGGGAAAGCCAACTTCTCTTAGTCAAGGCTTACAGTTATAGATGAACTTGCTCTGGTGGAACAGCAAGTCTGACACATGCATCCAGCAAAATTACACCTGTGTGACAATATTTATAGCTCCTGGAGAGAGCCTCTTTATCACTGACCTGAGCTCCCAGGAGCTGCTCAGCAGCTGTAGCCGAGCATTCAGAGATTTCCTTCAGTCACGGCACATTCTCCTCATGGATCAGTGCAATGTCACAGTGCACACCCCCGACCACTGACAGGCCTCGGCACCTGGGCCACAAAACAACCTTTGTGACCACAGCCCTGAGCTGCATTTCTCTGTTCCCCAGGTTTACTGATCCCTCTGCAGCTTCCCTGCTCCTCTGGCTGCCTTAGAGGGCACAGGGAGTGCAGTTTTATCATGTAGCCCTGCCTCTGCAGTCTCTTTTTGTGGAGCTCCTACACGGTCTAAGTAGTTCACAAAAGCCCAGCTATGGTCTCTAAGCTGTGGTGTCAGACCTGAGTGCAATAACGTGGGAATTGTGCATGGATTTACATAAGGGAGAGACAAAAGCTCAGCTGCTGCAGCCATCTCTGGATGTACTCTCTGGCTCGGATTGTGTGGGGCACATAGATAATGTTCTGGTTCTTCCCAGCCTTGAAGCATATAAAAATAGTGAGAGTTTAATGCTGTGCTGATGGGATTCAACTTTGTGAATCAAGGCTTTAAAAAGCTCTTCTGCTCTTCACAGGGCCTGTCAGAATGGCGTGTTGAGGCTTTGTGGTTATTGTCAGAGTGGTTCCCAGACAATGTGTGCTCAAGTTATGCACTTGAAGGATGTTTTCTTTACCTGTCAGGCTGACACATCCACTGCATGCCCCAAGACTCTGCCTCGAGAGCCTGTGCTGCTGAAGACAACGTGCAGGCCTTGGAAGGAGGGTCTGTGAACCCTCAGGTGAGGCAGAGGCAGAGCAGGAGGGGAAGCTGAGCCCTGGACACGTGCAGACCCACGGGGGCTGTGGAATCCCAGGACAGGTCCTCCACCTGGTGTGCCACGCTCAGGGCTGTGAGCCTGCCACGCTGCCTTCTGAAATCACAGAGCTTTGCAGTGTCTCTCCCTCAGCAAAGGCTTTTTGGGGTGTCTTTGCTGCCTGGGGGTTTTTTAGCCCCCAGGCAAATTGTGATGGCTCCAGGCTTTGCAGCAGCCTCCCACACGATGGAGGTGCAGCCTCTCTGCAGGAGCAGCAGCTGGGACAGCCCAGAGCTGGCTCTCCTGGGCTGTAGGGGCTGGCAGCTGTTTGTCTGTGTCCCACACCAGGGCTGATCCTAGAAAACATCACAGACGGATCCGAGCAGAGCAGAGCTTGGCTGGCTGCTAAAAACACAAGCAGGCAACAAGGTGAGATTTGCTCCAACTTTCCCCTGCCAGAGTGGATCTAAAGACAAAAACGATCTGTTTTCCAGGCTTGTCTTTGTGCAGGCAGACTTTTTTAAGGAAACTGTCCCAGGAGGGAGAAATCTTCAGAGAACACCTTATCTCACTGCATTTCTGCCATCATGAGCTGAAATCTCCAGGGGCTGGGGGAGGATGGAAAGTGAAATCAGTGCTTCCAGATCCAGCACAAGGATCCTAGAAGCAATTTGGCTTTCAAGCTCAAACGCCGGCAATTAAACCTAACCTAGATTCTCCCACAGCCTAAACCGTAAACACCGCTCGGCCTGACTGTGGTTATTAATGAACCTCCTGGAGAAGAAATCAGGACAAAACTCCAGCAGTATCCCTGGCACAAACAAAGCCAGCCCTGCCGTGCAGGGTGCTGTCGTGTTTTTGTACCACTCGCACACCGAGGGATTATTACATTTGCGTCCCAGAAATTGGACTGAGATCCTGGCTCATCCTGCAGCTGCACGCAGGTAACGACAGGGGCTCTAATGACACATCAAAGGCTTTGCTAAGCTCCCGGTAACCATGAGAACGCAGCTGAAGAGGTTTGTTATCCCATCAGCCCTGGCAGAGGTATGTTTAGCCTGATTCACGCTTCTTGCCATTGTGTTGGCGCAGTTCAAAGGACTTCCCGTGACTTTAAAGAGGAAAGAAACACGGTTTCTGTGCTGGATGTTCCACTTTCGGTGCCATTGTGCCAGCAAAGCGAAGAGAAAACACGAGGAGTTTGGGGTCTGGCTTCAGGACAGTTCTGCATAAGTTACTGCAGGCGCCTGGGACAGATGAGCCAGAGGATACAAGTGCTGGGTGATGTGATTTCTGGCAGCCTGGCTATTTTTTACGTGCTCTTTAGGCTTTCTAAGGACATTTCAGGGCTCCTGGATGTGAATAGCCCATCAGAGCAACGAAGCAAAACGCAGTGGCTCTCTGGCCATCAGCTCCCTTGCACAGAATAAGGGGCAGAGATGAGAATTTCTGCAGTAAACCCTTTAATGCAAATGCTGCAGAGGCCGTGGTAATTGTCTGGGAAGGGAGGGATGTTCCTGGTCGTTTGACATTTTGATGTTTCATGTGTTAACTGTGAACCTGCTGACCTGTGGCTGGCTGAAGCTGCTGAACCAGACTCACCTCACTGGAATGATGTGACTTTTCCTATTTTTTTATTTAATTTCGGGAGACTTAAAAACTCCTTCAGTCAAAAGTGGAGAAGTGGCAGATTAGGTTGCTTTTTCAGTGGTTTGTTGATGGATTTATTGTTTTATTGCTTGCTGGCTCAGCTAATAAAACAGGCTTTAGATTTAAAATGCAACTGCTGCATTCCCAAACACAGAGGGAGTCATCCAGCATCCAAATAAAGTTGTCTCCTTCCCTTGACAGCACTTGCTCTTGTTGGCCATGGCCTGGAGAGGGCAGGAGGGTTTGGCCAAGGCCAGTCTCTGCTGCTGTCCTGGTCCCCTCTGAGGCTCTTCCTGGCTGCTCTAAATGGCACAAACCCACCAGACCCACAATCTGCAGTCCTTGGGGTCATTCAGGCTTGTTCAGAGTGGCTGGTGATCACAGCCAGGACTTGCAAACAGTACAGTGGATGGAAAAGACTTTCCTGGGTTTTTTGGGGTGAGTTCAGGATGCATCAGAACAAAGGCGCTGGTCAGAGATGAAGTCCTTTGGAAAAGCTGACTTTGAGAACTCACAGCTAAGAGCCCTTTGAAATAATAAAGCAATGAGTGAAGCAGATGAAAAAAGAAGAAGGTGAAAAGGAAAATTCTGGTGTGGGCTGCTGAGGGAGACAGGGGAAATGCATCAGCATTTCCCTGACACAAGTGACAGTGACAAAATAAGAAGCAAAAGGTCCATTGCAGTTGGAAAAGACACAGAAAGAATTGAAGGCTGAGATCTGTGAGAATATGCTTGACAAGCTTGCCAGCCATGAGCTCCCCAAGTGAATTTTGAGCTGGCTGAAGAGAACATCACAGAAGAAACAGAACAGGAGGAGCAAAGCAGTCGAGTCCACACCGAGCTGCCAGGTTTTCATACCTGCTTTTTGAAATCCATACTGGAAAAGAGAGGCATCAGAGCAAATGAGCAATTTGTTCATGGTGGCCTTTGAGTGTCCAGGAGAAGATAATTACAACACTGTGCTTGTAGGCTCGTCAAAATCACTGTCAGTCTCCAGTGAGTCTTGACTGAAGTCTAAAGGTCAGGTCTTCTTCTCTTTCATGCAAAACAGGTGCATTCAGTGCAGTGATGAAGAAGAGATCATCGAGTCAGGGAGAGTGATTTGTCTCCAGGAAGCTGCTTTGGGCACACAGGGGTTCTTGGCTGAGAAAGCCAAGCTGGAGCCAGACGTGAAGCGAGCAGGACAGTCAGCATCCCCTCCTTGTCAGGGTATGACAGGACACGGTGTTCCCATGGGCATGGGTTCAGAAAGGACAGGCACACTCACTGAGGCCAGGTCCTTGGTCTCTGGTGCACTGGATGTTCCCAAAGATTGGGAGAAGTGGGGTTTTAACCCCTGCCCCGAGTGCTGCAGGGGCTCCCGAGAGTTTGGGCCACCCAGCTCTGCCCCACCAAAGTTATGGCAGCTTCCAGCTCTTCTCCTCTGCTTCTCGATTTCACTCCTCTGCCTCTCTCTCCTGGGCTTGCCAGCTTTCCTAAACCCTCTGGGAGCTGCAGGTGATCTGGATGTGGGTCTGAAGTCCCAGGGTTCGTTTCCTCACCTGGAGGAAGGTGCAGAGCAGAACTCACGGTGATGGGGAGGTTCCAGTGCAGCCAGGCTGCAGCTGTGCAGCGTTTGCTGCCTTGGGCCCTGTGTGCGTGGGTGTCCCCTCTCACAGCACCAGGTGCCACATGCAGCCACTGTCACTGCAGCTGTGACATCCCCTGCCACCTCCCAGCCATTCTGCTTTGTTTCCTCCACAGGGAATTTGTGAAGGGTTTGTTTTCGTCCACTGAATTTTATTATGCCGAATTTAAAAGACAGTCTTCTTCTCATCTNTTTTTTTTTGGTAGAAGCATTTAAGTTTTGTCTGCCTGAAAGAAATAACCTTTATTTTTTTTTTAATTTATTTTTTAATTTTTATTCTTTGCTTTTAGCAAACAAAACCCAAAACCTTTATTTTTTCAGGGTTTATTTTGCGTTTGACTAAGCCTCGGTATTTTCTGTGAAGAATAACTTAGCTGAAGGAAAATATCTCAATAGAAGCTTCTCGACCTGAGTTTTGCACGAGCCACCATCAGTCTGTGCAGCTGCCCTTTGCACCCACATGTTGCTCCTGTCATGGTTTGTTTGCTGTTTTGCTGAGCCATCAGAAGCGAGTCCTTTTTTTTCTGTACAAACGGTTCCTTCAGAGCAGATTGTTTTAGACATCTCCTGGGAAGTTGCCTCTCCTGGCTCCCTCTCCCTGGCTGCACACTTTGCAGTACTCAAGAAGGAACAGGAGTTCCCTTTTTTAGAGCCCTTTCATGCCTGGCCCCATATTCTGCAGCACGCTGCGTTTATGGCTGTGCCTCCCTCACAAAGCTGCTTCCTGACAAGGTATCCTACAGGGATTTGGGGGATCTGGAAAGCACAGGGTGTCCTGCACACCCCCAGGCAGCCCCAGGATGTGCAGTTCTGCACCTGCCTGCAGCATCCTCCGCAGTGCTGCCAGCAGGGGAGGGGCCAGGGCAGGTGGGATGAGGTGTCCCACATGGACAGGGGGGTGTTGTGCCCTGGTGGCTTCATGGGTCTGGACTTTAAACAATCTGCCAGTCCTCAGCTCCTTCCAGAACACCAGGCCTGTTCCCTGGGAGCCCCTGAAGCCCTTTCCCTCTGCTTTTTAGCGTGCCCCATGAGCTGTTTCCTGTCCCCTGTCCTCTGTCCCCTGTCCCCCAGCTCTGTTCACAGCACATGAGCAAACAGGAGTCCTGGGCTCTGGCAGATTTTCCCATTGCACTGGGTGGGTGAAGATGAACTCGGTCAATGAGGTTAAGTTTGCACCATGGAAAAGGCTGCCAGATGTGTGTCCTGCTGTCCTCTCCACAGCTGGGGGCCTTCTGCCTGGAGCCCCCGAGGCTGGTGAGCACCTCGGAGCCTTTGCCACTTGTTAAGATCCAGTGTTAGGATCCAATCATTATTATTATTAAGGTTCTTTGGAAATTCCTCTGCCCAATTAAGGTGCAAACGAGACCATATGCCAGTGACAATAATATGGGTTTTATTGTATAGTAAATATGAGAGAAAGAGAAAAGAAAAGGAGAAAGAAAGAAATGGAAAATAGGCAGGGAGGGGATGAAGCGTGACAGAGACAGAATAAAAAGAATATCACCACTCCGTGGGTCCCACTGGTGCCTCGACGATCTTCTTCAGCAGGTCTTCTGGTGGTGTCAGTCTCCCCAATCTTCTTCAGCAGGTCTTCTGGTGATGTCAGTCCCCCCAGTCTTCTTCAGCAGGTCTTCTGGTGATGTCAGTCCCCACGATCTTCTTCAGCAGGTCTCCTGGTGGTGTCAGTCCCCCCAAACACAGGATCCCATGGGTTTATATGCTCAGGCTAAGCAGGCATGTCCAGCCATGTCCCCCTGGAGCTGGGGGGAGGCCAGTCTCTTACTGCAGACTCAGAGTCACATGCACTCCTGTGGGGTTGGGGGTTCCACAGCTGGGCCAGTTTTGTGTAATCGGAGGATGGATGTTAATTGCCAGAGGCTAAGCCATGCACACAAAACCTCCTCCTCCCCCCTCAGTTGGGGGGAGTCTGTGTGAACCTGGCTTCTGTGAGCTGTGCTCTCCCCCCCCACCCCAAACTCGGCTGGGATGGCAGCTGGAGGCTTTGGCCTATTGTGGATGCACACCTTTCCCTTAGCCTGAGGTGATGGAACAATGGATTCCCTTTAATCCAATCAGCAGTTCGGTTTACAGTCCAAAGATACTTGTGGCTGTAGTTTCTTAAAAACTTTATATCAGTGTTTGAGACATAAACTGTTTTCAGTCTCCGACACCACTGCTGATGGCTGCAGGGGCCGTGGCAGAAGGGCCAGGCCTGTCCCTGAGCAGCCTCTGCGCTTTGTCTTGCAGGCTGACCATCCACGCCGAGTGCCCCATGCACCTGGAGGACTTCCCAATGGACGTGCACGCCTGCCCCCTGAAATTTGGGAGCTGTAAGTACCCCCAGCAGCCTCTGCAAGGAGGTGGAGCAGAGCTGAAGAGCAGTCCTTTGTGTGGCTGCTGTCACACAGTGCTTTAGGAACAGAGATATTCATCATTGCTAATGATAATGTGACCAAAAAGGTCTTCTGGTCTCTCATACATGCAATTCCTACCATCACTGAGGAGTCTGTGCTCAATTCAGGCTTACAGGATGGGTTAGACACCTGTGGTTTTGCTGTCAGTTTATTTAGAAAGTAGCCAGGTGAGGATCAATCTCTTCTCCCAGGTAACAAGTGGCAGGACAAGAGGAAATCACCTCAAGTTGTGCCAAGGGACGTTTAGATTGGATATTAGGAAAAATTTCTTCCCTAGAAGGGTGGTCAAGCGTTGGAACAGGCAGCTCAGGGAAGTGGTGGAATCAGCATCCCTCAAAGTGTTAAAAATGTGTAGTTGTGGCACCTGGGGACCTGGGCTTGGCAGTGCTGGTTTAACAGTTGGGCTCGATAATCTTGGAGGTCTTTTCTAACATTACTGATTCTATGATTACAAAACTGATTTGTGCTTCTCCTTCATCACAAGGGGGTGCTGGGAAGACAGATTTGGGACAGCAGTGGTGGCTGCTGCTGGGTGTCCCACCCTGCCAGCCTGAGGAGAGCCTGAAATACCTGGTTCCTCTGGCCCCATGCTCCCATGGAGCTCACAAACCCCTTGCCCCTCTTCAGTCTGGCAGGCAGGCTGCTCTCAAGTGAAAGGCTTGGGAACTCTGGGAATCTCAGTCCCAGCAGCCAGGGGTCCTGGTTTAGGGAAGGTTTGCAGGCTGCTGGTGAGTGGAAAGCTGCTCCCAGCCTCCCAGGCTTGCAGCTGCTCAGCTGCTTGGGCTCCCCGTAGAAGTTCCCTTATCTCTCCCATATGCAAGTTAAATTTCATTTGTTTTTTGTTCCTAAAGTGAGTGGGAGCCAAACCCCAAGACCCTGGTTTGCCATGATGTGAAAATAAACATCCTAATCTGGCTCTGCCTGGAGTCTTTTCCAGGCCCAACGAACCGAGCACCACTCTAAGTCTGTATTTGTGTTAGATGAGGGAGTTTCCCACCTCCAGCTAAAGAATGAGCCCACACCAGTAACCCCCAGAGAAACCCCCACCTTCCCGAGCTGACACTTCCTTCCTGTAGCCATTTGGGAGCTAGCTGAGGACAGAGTTGAAAAGTTTGATTGGCAGCAGGAGAAATCGTGTTTATCATGTGCATCTGCTCCTCTGCCTCATGACAAACTGTACCCATGAAAGTGGATTATTCAGAACTACTAAAATAAAGCTGTTTCTTAGGCAGCACCTAATTAAATGTAGAACTCATTGCCAGAAGACATCACTAAGGCCAGTGAAATAGCAAGCCTTAGAGAAGGATGAATTATTAATGTTAATTGACCTTGTGAGGAGGGATATCAAATCTCATACCTCAGGCCTAAACTCTGGGATTATTACAAGACTTGCAGGAAGGCAGATTACTCCACATCTAATTGCTTATAATGTTTCTTGGTGAGGAAAAGAGATTAATGTGTGTATTTCTGCTGGAACACCCTTTGGGGTTATTTTTTTACTGATTTGACCTCTGAATGATGAGAGTTTGGAAACAAGGAGCTCAGAAAGCTGCCCCTGGTTAACATTAATGTGACTTTTTCTAAAGCACCCACACAGCATCTGAGCTCACCTCTCCTGTGCCGGAGTGGGATTAAACCAGTGTTTTCACTAAAAAGGCATTGACAGCTGGAAACTGCTCATTTTCAAGAGGCCTAAAGTGGGTCAGATTTGTAATTAGAAGGACAATGCCAGTGCCAGACATGTGCTGCTCAAAGGATGCTGAGTTTGCCTCACAGACCATTTTCTGCTGGTCCCCGCAACCCAAGTGGCTCAGCAGTGGCTTTCTGTCCCTGGGCCACCCCAGCAGCCCCCCGAGGGGGCAAGGCAGAGAATTTGCAGGATAATCGATAATATCAGGCATTCCAGAGTTCCAGAGAGCTTGAGCTGCCCACCTGCATCACCCCTCGGGCCAAGTGCAGTGAAGGGATGGCTTTGCCTATCCCCCTGCTCCCTGGAAGATGAATATGCAGTGCAGAGAGCTGTCCCTAAGCCATCACAGAACATTTGTCCAGCAGCTCTCTGAGACTAGGGGAGCAGGCGATGTTGCTGCATTTACCAGCTCCTCTGAAAGTCCACGAGCTGTCCCTGTTTGGATTGGATTTTGCATTGCAAACGAGGCATTGAGCAGAACCAAAGCAGCTGCCTGGCACTAAACGTGTTCTGAGCATCCACACCATGCCTACGTGACATCAGATACCCTTCTGTCCCAGACAAGCAGACATGGAGACACCTGAATTTTCAGGAATGATGGCAGAGAAACTGTGGGCAAGTTCCTTTGGTAGGTGAGAGTGGCAGTGTGTGGGCTGTGACTGTAGAGCAGGAGGTGTTGCCCATCAGGTGAAAGAGCAGTGGCAGAGCTGTACAAAGCTCTGAAGGAGGGTGGAAGGCTCCAGCAGCACGTTGAGAGCTGGAAGGAGAGGTTGGAAAAGCAGAGTGTTGCACATGGGGTGAGAGGTGCCAGCCTGCATCAGAAGTGCTTAGGCAGCACTCTGGCCTGCTGAGAAACATTGGCTGATCCTCCAAACCCCTCCTCTTGCTTTGCACAGCCCCTGCTCAACATTTAACAGCTTTGCCAAAACCTACAGTGGATGGATAACCGTGCTTGTTTTAAAAAGATCACACAAATGTGGTTTTCTCAGGACACAATCTTCCACAAAGCAGGAGCTGAGACATTTCTCTGGTAGACCTGACACATTACTTGACCTGACCCCAGCTGAAGAATTCCTTCATGTCTTACCAGGAGAAGCTGGTGAGCAAAAATGACCTGAAGGTTTGGTTTAGTGAACTTTGTTCTTGCTTTGAAAGCTGGTGCAGAGTAGATAGGGACAGGAATTTTGGGCATTATGGGGAGAAATAGCTCCTAGCAGAGTCTGGAGAGACTCAATTTTTGGATAACCATAGGACTGGCAAAACCAAGAGCATGGGGGCACTCTTGAGAGGGGGACTGGCTGTGAGGACAGGGCAGGGGCTTGGTCACAAACCCAGGCAGAAAGCATTTTGGTGTGAGAGGACTCCACCTCCAAATCTCAGAGTCTTGGAGAGGGTTGCCTCTGGGTGAGGGTAAGGACTTTCAGCTTTTTCTATTTAACCTGAAATTTAGCCCCATTTGCATTCAGCCTTTGTTGCCAGCTGCTGCCAGCAGGACTTTCCCTGTCCCTGTCCCTGTCCCTGGCATGGCAGGGCTGTGGCTGTCCTGCTGCCCCAGCATCCTGCTGGCCTGGATGCCTTCCTGTGCTGTCCCTGCTCGGAGCCAGCCCCTGCAGAGTCAGCACGTCACAGGGACAGCCTGCCTCTCAATGACAGAGCTCTGCCCCTCTCCAGCTCCCTTCCAAAAACCCCAGCTCGCTCCTGCTCGTTTGATTTAACAGTTGTTGATCTGCCTTGGTCTCTGGCCATGCTTGGCTGTGCTCAGCCGTGTGGCTCCGAGAGATGCACAGCGAAGATTAATTTGGCTACAGGCTAATTTTGGTATATTTTAGGTCAGGCAGAAGCACAGACCTCGTTCTTCTCCCTCCTCTGCAGATGCCTACACAAAGACAGAGGTGATCTACACCTGGACCCTGGGGAAGGATAAATCTGTGGAAGTAGCCAAGGGTGGATCTCGCCTGAACCAGTATGACCTGCTGGGCCATGTGGTTGGGACAGAGATGGTTCGATCCAGCACAGGTATTTGTGGGACTGCAACGTGGGCTGAGCTCCTCCTGGCATGAAATGGACCCATGGGCTTGGAATGCCACGATTTGGAATAATTATGGAGGCAGTCCAGGACCACAGCACTTCCTAAGCCAAGAGGGTACAGCTGGTGACATCCTCAGCAGTCACCAAGAGGCAGGAAAGAGTTTGTTTTTCAGTGGTTTCCACTGAAAGAGCCTTATTGCCCAGAGTCTTTAGGAGAACTGATCTCAAGCATCTAAAAATGAGCTGCTGTGTGGAAAATTTGCCCCGCGTTGTCCAGCTGGTTTGTGGTGCTGTGGGTTCATTTATCTTGGATTCCTTTCCAACCCCTCAGGAAAGCACTGCAGGCAGGGGAGGCGAAGGCAACATAATGTTCAGTGTGATTTTCACTGCATCTGCTTGCACAAATATTATCATAACTAATAGAAGATTATCCCAAACAAATGTTTCCTCTGATTAATGACCAATATTAATCATCTTTCTCTCCCATCTGCTGCTCCTCCCTTCCCCTCCGAATCCAGGTACTGATAGCTTCTGTTATCTCATGTGTGTCTCTCATATTTCATTTTTTTTTCCTTTTATTTTTTCCCTCTGTATGCACCAGTAGTTCTCTCATTTGAGGATATTTCCTCTCTGGTGCACTTGATTTTAATAGTGTCTGTCTGTAACAACTCATTTCACCTCCCTTGGGGAAATGTGGGGAGCCCTGGGAACTAAATGTCATAATATCTGGCCCATCTCTCCACTTAAGTTGTAGTAAAATGTACAGATGAATAACCTGGAGTGGTAAGAAAGCTGCTAAAGGCTGCTGTGTGTAATGATTTAGCAGAGCCACGCTCACAACGTAAAGGCACAGTAATCCCACAAAATACCCAAAGCTTTGGGGGGAGGAATAGGGCGTTGAGGGAAAATAGGGACAGCTGCATCTTCAGTTCACAGGTGAGACCTTTAACAACAGAACTTGCCTTGATTTTTGAGATGGTTACGGTGAGGGAAGGTGGGATATTTTCAGGACTGTCACAGAAAATAAAATCTTGTGTCCTGAAATCCTATTAAACACTGTTAGGGTGTCTCCAGGCTTAAGGGATCTTACCCACAGCGTGGCTCCCTGGGATGGGAGCAGGGTCAGGAGAGACCCCCTTGTGCCTGCGGTGAAACAGGGAAAGATTTTATTGCCCAGTTGTTAACACTGGTTTGCCTTTGTCCCACACCCGTTTTGTAGTGGAGTAAAGAAGACTCGGAGAAGTGTTTTGAAAGGAGAAATGGGATGTGAAAGCCCCCGGGGCTGTGCTGGGGCACACACCTACACCTGGCACAAGGTGTGAGTGCCTGTTGCACCCCTCCTTCCCGCTGAAATCCCGGTGGAAAACCGGGCAGTTTGTTCAGGGCGGATCTCCAGGGTGGTCAGCTGGCCCCAGGCTGGGAAGCTGCGTGGCTCAGCATCCCTCCCTGGCTGTCTCTGCAGGGGAATACGTCGTCATGACCACACACTTCCACCTCAAGAGGAAGATCGGGTACTTTGTGATCCAGACCTACCTGCCCTGCATCATGACTGTCATCCTGTCCCAGGTCTCCTTCTGGCTCAACAGGGAGTCCGTCCCTGCCCGCACGGTTTTTGGTGAGTCCGGGGGCACAGGGCATCCTCTCAGGCTGGGGAGAACAGGAAATAGGGAGGGAAACACCCTGAGCATCAGAGCTGGTCTTTGCCAGGCCCTGACCTGCATTTCCAAGCTGCTGGCCATTCCCCAGGACAGCTTTCAGTGTCTTCCCAGTGCCTGCTCCCCCCGGATCACAGCAAAAATACTCCTGGCCGTGTCTGTGCTACAAGGCAAGCCATAAATATTAACAGTAATCAAGGTATTGATCATCTCATTATATGCATTTGGCTGTGTCTGCTTATCTGTGCTGGCTGTAGAGCTGAGCAGAGGATAGGGACACGGGGAGGCATTTAAAGCCCTACCTTTGAAATTGCTAATGTGCCCCTGGTCACAGCTCCACATAACAAGTTCCTGGGCTGAGGCAGCATAACTGCACGGTGAATATAGTGTTATTATTTCCTTCAGCTGCTTTCGGATCCCCTCACGGAAGCAAAGTGCCAGCCTGGCACTGCACGTATATTAATAGCTTTTGCAAGCATTTAATAACAGAATTGCTTTGTGCTTTCCTGTCAAGACCTTTAGTTCAGGATCTGCACAGGCACGCTCCCAGAGCAGGTGTGATGCTGCAGGGTTGGGTATCCTGCAAGTAACATTGCCCAGCAGATTCCACTTAACGGAGAGGATATTGGGCAGAAGTCCCCGAGCAGACAGGGGATATGTGGTATCATATGTGATTCCCTCCTGTGATACCCTGAGAATTGCAGTGAAATAGGTTTCCTCAAGCAGCAGCTCAGAGCAGGCAAGAGCTGACTGAAAAATTAAAACCTACCTGTGTGACAAATGTCTTTGCTCCCAAATTGCCTTGCTTTCCTATTAAGAACATAATGAGAACTCCAATTGTTTTTTCCTTTTTTTTTTTTTTTTTGCCTCTTAGAAAGTATTGTCAACGATATTGAGTTGAAACTCTTAAATTACCAGGAGTATGGCTTAAGGGAACTGAAAATTAGTCAATATTTTTATAATGGTTTTAATGCATTTTTAATTGAAAAGCACATTATTGCGGAAAATGGATGGTAATGGTTGCTTGCTTTAATGAAAAAAGCCTTAAAAGACATTTTGCAACAGATCATTTGTTTGGGATAAATCATTGTGACATTTTTTCTGGCAGCTTGGGCCACTGACAGCAGGACCCAGGATCCCAGGTGTCCATCCATGCAGGTCACAAGACACTGTTTCCAAAACCCTGAGAGAGCTGTATTGGATGAGTGGCCAGTTTCTGATCCTCCCCAAGGTTCACAACCATCTAGCTGTCCTTTTTACTGCTTTTTTATTATTTTTATTTTGTTGCAAAAGCAACTAGAGGCTTCCCCATGACATACTCTACATGAGCTGGGTGTAGCATCGTGCAACTTTCCCTGCCAACAGATGGGGAATGCAGTGCAGGTGCCTCCCTGTGAGCTGGGGCTCTTAGGTGAGCAGAGATCTGGTTCATGGAGTTTGGGAAAGGTTAATCTCACCCTAAGGAGGGTGTTTGCTGTTGATTTTACTCAAAACTGAACCAGAATAACGCCCTGAGCAACCCGAAGTTGGCCCTGATTTGAGCTGGACAAACTGTTGCCCAGAGCAGCTGTGGCTGCCCCATCCCTGGGAATGTTCAAGGCCAAGCTGCAGGGAGCGTTGAGCAGCCTGGGAGAGGGAAAAGTGTCCCTGCTTGTGGCAGGGCTGGAACCAGATGGTCCCTAAGGTCCCTTCCAGCCCAGGCCACCCTGTGATTTTATGGTTCTGTGAACCTGACCTCCTGCCAGCCTGGCCTGCCCTGCTATTCTGAGTTGCCCTAAGGACTAGTTCTGGGTAAGACTCCCTTAAATACCGCGGGAATGTGGCTCGGGAGGTGGCTGCTTCTACCTGAAGGGAGCGGCAGCTGTTCTGAGAGAAACGGGCGTGGGGGCACGATCTCACGGCGTCCCTGCGTCCTGCTGTGCCCCCACAGGTGTCACCACGGTGCTCACCATGACCACACTAAGCATCAGCGCCAGAAACTCGTTACCCAAAGTGGCGTACGCGACGGCCATGGACTGGTTCATAGCCGTCTGTTATGCCTTTGTGTTTTCTGCGCTGATCGAGTTCGCCACCGTCAACTACTTCACCAAGCGCAGCTGGGCCTGGGATGGCAAGAAGGTGCTGGAGGCCCAGGAGATGAAGGTCAGCCAGGGCTGGAGGGGAGGGGGCGGGGAAGAAACGCTGCACGAGGGAGCTGTGCCGGGCACAGCAGTGGGTAACGTGCAGCCCCGCAGCACTCGGGAGGCTGGATGCTACTCACTGCGTTCCCAGCCCAGGTCCTGACTGCAGCGGTTCTTGAGGGGCGGGCAGGAATGGCCTGGGGCTGGTGGGTGTGCTTGGCTGGAGGGAAGCACAGGGCATGGCTGCTGGCTCTTCCCTCTGTCCTCTGCACGGCCGTTTGCCAGAGGGAGCGTGGGCGCATCCATGCTTTGGGTTTGCTCCGCTGGTGGTCTTGTGTCTCCTTCCTTTTCTCTCCAACACAAACCCCAACCCAACCCTCCCAAACCAATGAACCAAGCCAGCCCAGCCCTCCAACCCCGTTCCTTGTTGCTAGCATGCCAAAAAACCCCAAGTATGCCCCAAGACACCCCCTGAGGCGTGTCCCCTGGCCAGCTGTGACACTGGTGCCATTGCCCACAGCTGCTGCTCTGTGAGAGGGTGGGTGGGAAGCCAGCGATCCCAAACAGCAGCTGGCAGCAAATTAGTGCCTGGCATCACCCACGTTTTCCCTCCCCACTCGGGATCAGCCTCTCTGGCAGCTTCCTTCCTGACAGGCTCTGCTACCCCTGCTCGTGCCCCCCTCCCTCTGAACTGATTTAATCTTGGCTGCGCAGAGAAATCGCTTACTGTAGCATGCTGCTCCTTGTTTATATTTATTGAATCAATTTGAAAATCAGCTTTGTCCTTGTTCTTGGTTCTGGAGCCTTTATATTCTTCTCCTTTGCATTTTAATGTGTTGTTGGAAATTGTTGTGGGGCTGTATGTTAAACACCTGACAGAACTGCAGCAACTTTCGGGAAGACAACAGCCTGTCATCTCCCTGGTGTGGAGGTCAAAGAAGGTGAACAGAGCCATCACTGGGTGTTGGATGCCTCTTTCTTGTCTTTCTTGGACTCTCTCTATCTGTTTGCTTTTGCAGCTGTGGTCTGAGCAACAGACTCATGGCAGAAAGCGTCCAGAGGGGGTCAGGTGATGGCCTCCCACTTCCATCATGAACAGTGATGCTAAGCTGACCTCTAGAGATGAGAGAAGCCTTTCCTGAGTCCTTGGCATGAGTGAAGAGTCAGGACAGGTCCTCAAAGCCACGGTGTCCCTTTCAGGGATGGGCAAATCAGCACAAAGTCAGGATTCACACAGCCTTGGGCAATTATGTGAACTGGGCGGAAAAAGCAGTAAAGGCTCAAAAGCTTCAGTTTATCTTAGAAGCAGCGTGTTCCTCAATTTATTCACTGACCCAGCACTGCAAGACTAACAGTGCTGAAACAATAGGGTAAGAGCACGCAGAATGTTCCTGCACATGATAATCAAACAAGAAAACAAAGCAGGACCGGGAATGTTTCAGAGGGGGAGCTCTCCATGAGTTTGCTGCAATTGGTATCAGCCTGGAGAATCAGGAAGGGCTCCAAATTTGCAGATGCTTTTTCAAGCTAACTCCAATCTTTACTGAAGAACCGAACCCACTCCCAGTCTCTGCAGCTCAGAGAGCTCCCTGAAGAGTGATGGGCTTTCAGGGAGCTTAGGAATACGATGTGTCAACATATTTGCTTTTCATCTTTATTCCAATGAGTATTTCCAAGCAGTGAATTTGCTACGCAATGGAGGTGCCTCATTGGCTCGGTTTCAGCCTTTAATTAGCTCTTCTTGAAACAATTGACAAGCCAGGTGGTTGAACCACAAAAGGAGGAAGAGGCAGAAGAATAACTGTGGGCATTTTAAAGTGTTTGTATCGAGAGTGAAACTGCCAGTGACAAGCCCAGGCTGAGCCCTGGTCTCTGGAGATCCTTCTCCCCAGCCAAAAGCAGTGTTCTTTATTGGCCTGATGGCAAGGATCCTCACTCCAGGTTTGATTGCATGAGCATGAAAACAATCAATGTAGGCAGCAGCAATGCTTCCCATCCCACCTGGATGAAATCTACCATAGAAAAGCTGCTGGTTGCTGGCAGACACCCCCAGTGTGTTCATTCCCTCTTTCTCCCCTTCAGCCAAACCATTGGTTTAGATGGGAACACCTGGGTTTTTTTCAGGTAGAATCTAAAATGCTGGGCTGATCTTGGTGAACTGCTGGTCTCTCCATCAGAAAATCATGATGGTATTCTGGTTGTAGCCTCAGTTGGTTCTGGCTGGGAGTTACTCTGCACATTCTCTGCAGTTCTCCAGTGAAAAGCAGGCAGATATCACCATAGATGTCACTAAAAACTCCCTTTAGCCTGCACTCTGATAAGATTTGGCTGTTTCTTGGACCCAAAGATTTTCCAAGCCTTTCCTGCCTGCCCTCAGTAATTGCTAATTGTAGATGAAATGTTTATTTTCTTTTTGTATGGTGAAGTGGCTGCAACCGGCCTAGAGGTGCGGATCAAATTGGAGAGAGGTATTTGGGTACAAAGAGGAAAACTTGTTAGGAAAGGAAAGGTGATTTTTAATAAAAACATCATCAGGGGAAAGGTGTGAGATGGCAGAGAGGCGTGAGATGGGTGAGAGGCAAAAGAGATTGAAAGATGAGTGGGTTCAGTAGCCAGCAAAGGTCCCGATCTCCAGCATCCTCAAAATACCTTGTTTGAAGGATCCACTTCAGGACAGAAGGGCTGTGTCTGGACAGAGAGATCCATCCACCATCCCAGCCACAGGAATGGCCACCTCTGGAGCCCACAAGGTCATTTCTCGAGTGGCTGTGACAGTGAGGATCCAAAGAGAGAACAAGAAACAGTGACTTTGCTGCTGGGAAACTGCAAGGATGACATTTACCAGTGAGTTTACCACAGAAAAAGTGTTGTTTGTTCCTCAGGATGGAAGATGCTTTGGATTCTTGGAAGACACTTAAACCCACTTCTGCCTGCAGTGCATGTCTGCATAAAACCTGATCTAGCTCTGTATCTGTGTCTGAATGGCATTGCCCTGAAATTCTGGGTGTCAGGAAGCAACAAAACCAGTACAAGTATCTGCAGTCAGACACATAAAAACAGAACATGGGGTGGATGGAACAATAACCCTGGATCTTTATTTTTGTCGTAATACAATAGTTCTTCAGTGCATGGTGAGGTTAGGTCCAGGCGTTTTATGTACTTTTCACTGAGAAAAACATGCATGAGCTGCCTTTTCTACTGACTGGGTAAAGCCTGGCTCTTTGTCCAACCCACTCTTCAGCAATTCTCAGGTTTGCCCTTTGATCCAGCTCCCTTGGGAATCACTTTTCTTTCTCCTTTGTTTCTTTCCGTTTGTGGCATCTTTGTTACAACCCTAGAGGAACTAGAACCAACCTTGACAGGCCACCATTTTCAACCAGGTTGAAGTCTTTAGGGCTCGGGATGGTTCAGACCCTCCTCTTTTTTGTCTGCCTCACTATGGTCGACGTGTTTTTGCTGGCACTTTCCCTTGCTGGTCATGCTCTGCAGCCCATGTGTCCTTTGTTCCTTGCACTTGCAATCTCCATGATTTCCATGAGGATCTCGGAGGTCTTTTCCAACCTGATTGATTCGGTGATAACACTACGAGTGATTTATGTTCTCAGCACCTTCAGCGCAGTCCAGGAATCATTCTTCAGCAGCATTTCACCCTCCTTCTCTCATCACTGTGTGGGGTGTTGGGCTGGTTATTGACTCCATCCAACCATCCAACCTCTGTCTGGTGCTCCAGGGATCATGAGATCGTTGGGTTCAGTCCCATATAATCTGGATGATCAAGTCTCTGGCAGGCTGCAGGAGGAGCTTTGGCTGCTGTGGGGAAGGAGTGGCACCTTTGCTGCAACAGCAACTGCAGTTGCTGGGCTTTGAGTTATGGGATACAAGTATGTCAGGGACTGGAGCTGCTTGGGGGTCATTAAAGGGACTTTTCTTTAGAATAACAAGCAGCAAATATTTGGATTTCCCAAGTTCTGCAGATACTGGTGACTTTCAAAGTTGCCTGTCAGCAGGATAGTGCTTCCAATCCAAATTTTCTCCTGCCAAGGAGCAGGTACAGAGAACTAAATCTGACGCAGATCATAGACAGAAGCAGTAGTTGCCATAATTTAGATGTTCAGTTGTTAGTTCCTCAGCAGAGAGGCTCAAAGACAAGAATATTTAGCAAAAATACTATTATTTTCCAGTGCGTGTGTTGTTGAAGAACTTGTCAGGCTGCACTATCCAGGGAACAGATTTATCTCTAGACCAGATTTTTGCAGCTTTTCCCTCAGGAGAGCAGCACAGGGACAGCTTTGTGCAGCAATTCACTCTCCCTGTGCCTCAATGGGGCCGTAAGAGCAGGAATTGCTTTGCAAAACAGATGTTTTAAATAGGACAAGTTTTCAAAGCAAATGTGGGGATTCCTCCTGTTTATCCACTCTTTCCCTCTGTTTCAGGAGGATGTGGAATTCCTCACAGATGAAGGTGCAGGGTGAGGGCTGGGAGCTGCTTTGCAGCTGACAGCGACCAGCGCATTTTGCTTTGTTTGATTGTCAAAATCTTGCCTGAAACACTTATTTTTACAAAGCACAGCCCAGCAAACAGGCTGGACCATTTCTTCTGGCATCTCGGGGGCAGAGCACGCTGTGCCTTGGTGTAGGCAGTGTGGGTGCAGTGTGGGTGCTCTGGGTGCTCCCAGCTCTGACCAGGGTGAGGACTCCATGGGCAGCTGGGAAAATGCCCTGGCTGAAGGTTCCCAAGCCTCTGCCCTACCTGAGCAGCCTGATCTGAGGTCCAGGGAAGCCCAAATTAACTCCTGGGGACTCTGAGTCAGACTGATGGGAGCAGTAGCTTGCTGTCACCACCCACAGCACCCAGATTTGCCTGACTTTGCTCCGTTCCAGCTGTTTGCATATGGATCCACTTTCCAAACTCTGGGGCAGGAAAGCTGTCCAGGTTGAAAATGTCGTGTCACTTGTGTTCATCTTATTCCTCTAATGGATAACATGGCTGATTAATACTGAGATAATCACATTGCACTGCCAGTTACGTTCTGCGAACAACAATCTGTTTTTCATTTTGTTACTGATTTTTAATTATTTTATTGCCTCCTGTAACTGTGTTAATAAGTAAGCATACTTGAGCATATTTAGGTCTTTTAATAGGTGAAACATCTTTAGCCCTTTACTTGCTTCTTGGCAGTTCTTTAGCAGGAAAAGTTCATCTGCTCTGCAGAGGGAACACATTAATGTGGCTCTAATGACTGCAGAATCAGATTCAGTTAATTGTTTAAGACCATAAAAT
The DNA here is from genome assembly GCA_013397845.1 of Melanocharis versteri. Classification (NCBI taxonomy): domain Eukaryota; kingdom Metazoa; phylum Chordata; class Aves; order Passeriformes; family Melanocharitidae; genus Melanocharis; species Melanocharis versteri. The sequence continues at coordinate 182,631 of VZTG01009685.1, read as the reverse complement.
ACTATGAATATGGCCCAAGCAGTGTTTTGGTCTGATCTGGAGTCTGAAGATATCTAGACCTCCTCCTAACAAGTCAATTTCTGTAATTGCTGGCATTATGACAAGGCTGTGGTGTTATTGGAGAGGGGTTTAAAGATTGCACACAAGTCTGCTTTTAGTGTCCCTCTGAAAATCACAGTGGAAAATTCATTTCCTAGGGTAACCGGGAATATCCATGGTGATTGTAGACACATTTAAAATGGAAGTACAGCACTGAAAGCCAAAGCCCTGGGACTGTCTCTGCAGAGCAGTCTGGGCAGATCTGGCCCTTCCAGCTCCCAGTGCTGCCCAGTTCCCAGGGTCGTGTGGGGAGAGGGCCAGGTCCTGCTGGCTGCACCCTCTCCTCCTGGAGGGCTTCCCTCACAGGAACATGCATGACCATGCCCAGCAGCCCTGGGAAATGCCTGGATGAGCCTCACCTTGTGTCTCAGTCGCTTTTGAACAGAAAGAAGTCACCCACAGGCACACCTTTTTTTGAGTTTAGAGACCAGAGTGCCACCATGAGGCATCGCCGTGTCTGGTGCTGCTCTTGGTGTAGCAGGGGACACCCGTGGGGTACCTGAGTGCAGATTTCATTTCATTCAGTGGGCTTCTCCTTCTAGGCTTGGGCTGCTTTGTACAGCACAGTGCAGCTGGTCTCAGGTCCCTGGCAGCAGCAGGAAGATCCCCAGAGTGGGGGCAGCACCTGCCAAGACTCCCTAGGTCCATCTCCCTGCCCACTCATCCTCATGAACACCCAAACTCTCTGATTCCAGCATTTCCCCTCCTCCTTCAGTGCATCACACCTGACACACAAGGTCTTGTCCTTCTCTCTGCAACTCGTCCTCGCTGCAGCACGGATGCTGTCCCCAGAGCCCCGTGGGAGGGATTCCCTCACCTCCTGTGATTTGCAGCATCCCTTGGGGGTGAAGGCAGGAGGAAAGGCTTCCCTCTGCCCTGCAGTGCTGTGTGGAGCATTCCAGAAGTCCAGGCCTGCTGCAAATGCCTTCCATCTGTTCTGTATCTTACCTGGGTGGGTCTTGAGGTGCTCTAAAGGGTTCCAGAAGCGTTTTGAACATCACGATGTTAAATTGTAAGGTGTTCTTGTGAGGAACTCGGGGCACTGAGGAAGTGTTATGGCATGGCATTGAAATACAGTGCAAAAATATTGCAATGCTGTTGCCCATATTCTTAATATGGCTTTTTGCCACCGAAAAAAAATAAAATCAAGCTGTAATCCTGTGTGCTGTGTCCTCCTCTCACCTGACCCAGGAAGCAGCCAGCCAAGCAGAAAATCCAGTTCTTCCCCAAGGATGGCCGCACGGGGTGTCATTCCTTTTTGCCATTCTTCTTTCACGAGGTACATTCCTCCCTTCTTGGCCTCCTGCTCCTCACACCCTTCTCCACCTTCTCACCCGGACAAGCAGGTAAACTCAGAGGACAAAACGTTCTCCGTGCCATTCTCTGCCGCTTCACCTCTGCTGTTTTTTGTTTTGTTTTGTTTTGTTTCCCCCTTTCCACCTCCCCTAGAAAAAAGAGCCGGTGGCGCTGGCGAAGAAAACCAACAACACCTACAACATTGTTGGCACCACCTACGCCCTGAACATCGCCAAGGAGCCCGGCCTGCCCACCATCTCCAAGAGTGCTGCTGCCACTGCCACTGCCACCAGCGTGCCCCCGAAGATGCCCCGCCTGGAGGAGAAGCTCCCCGACAGCAAGAAGACCTACAACAGCGTCAGCAAGGTAGACAAGATGTCCCGCATCGTCTTCCCAGTCCTCTTTGCCATTTTCAACTTGGTCTACTGGGCCACCTATGTGAACCGGGAGTCAGCTATCAAGGGAATGATCCCCAAACAATAAAACCGGTCACACAAACCTTCCATCAGTGAGCATCATCCCAGCAGGAATTCTCCAGGGCTTTCTTCTTTTCTTGTTTTGTTTAATTATTATTGTTCATTTGATATTATTATTATGTTATTATTATTACTATTAGGTCACTCTTTTATAATGTAAACAAAACTGTGATTTTAATTTAATCCCATCTATACTTTGGTTTCGTTTACTTTGATGATGAAAGTTAAAAAAAAAAAAAAAAAGGGATCATAACAAGTTGTGCCTCTAACATCTTAAGTCTGCTGTCACCCGTCTGACTGAGTCACCCTGTGCTGCCATCTCTCCCCTGCCACCTCCTGTGGTCCCCATGGTCTTCATGCCTCTGCCATTTCATGCTGTGCCCAGGGGCTGCTGCCCTGGGGCTCCTCCTCCTCTGTGATGGGCTGCCCTAGCATGGGGGATGCTCCTGGACACCTGGCTCCAGGGCGTGCCAGTCCCTCAGCCGGGCTCCTCTTCAGTTCTGGGCACTTTCTGCTGGGTCCTGCTCCTGGGCTGTGAGTGCAGGTGAGCTGGTCACCTGTGGGGACAAGGGAGCAGCGTGGCACAGGCCAGCTCGTGGCCCAGTGCCTGCTGGGGCAAACCTGCCCCTGCTGTGGTCCCCAGAGCCATTGCGGAGTGGAATGGGGTGGCAGCATCTCGTAGGTACTGCAGGTCTTCTTCCTCTCTGTCTTCACCAAACCCAGCTGGGTTCCTCTCTCCAGACAGGAACAGGTGGGGAAGGTCCTGTCTGTCTGCCCTCCTGCACCCTGGGGGCAGTTCATGGGAGCAGGAAGTGTGGTTCCTTCCAGGGAAGTGGCTTTTCTCATGGTCAGTCAGGAAGTCAAGACAGAAGCTTCACAAAGCCTTGGAGGAGATGGCAGCTGCGAGGCTGCATGAGTTCAGCATCAGGGCTGGGAACCACAGAGTTCGTGTTCAGATGGGTGCTCCAGCACTTTCTCTTGGCCCCATCCACTTACCCTCCTCAGCAGATCCTCTCTGTCCCAGCCCCTTCTTCCAGCTTCCCCTTCATCTTCTGGCTGCTCTGGCTGCTCAGCAGCTCTCGGTGTTTTCTTAGTGCTCACACGTGGATTTGGGCAGGGAAGCTCCCTCCTCTCGGATAAGCCACGCCAATGGGGAGGAGCACAGCCTGGGGAGGTCCAGCCCATGGTAGATCCCTGCTGCAGTGCAGGATGTTCCCTGTGGGGATGAGGCAGGGGACAGGCGGTGCCCAAGACTCTCCCTGCCCCTGGTGAACTCAGCACCATGGGAAAACGGCAGAAGGGGCTCTTTGGAAGAGCAGGGTGACACTGCTGTCCCATAGAGCCACGTGGGCCAGGTGCCATCCCACAAAGCAACTGCGGTGAGACCCAGCCTGACACTGCTCACTCTTCCAAGGAAAGCCCTCCAGTGTCTTGGAGAGGCTTTTTCTCCCTTCCTGACCACCACAGTGGACCCAAAGCAGTGTGTTTCCCCTTCCAAGCAGCAGCACGAAGTGGTGACATCCAAGCCATCAGTCCCTGGATCCGTGGGCACGCTGTCCTGCCACAGGGAAGGACATCCTGTGCCTGATGACCCCTTGTCCCCAGCCCGTGGGTAGCACAGTCCTGCTGCCACAGTGGGATGAGCCCCCTCTTTGTTGGGCCTGCCTCTGACCCTCTGGCTGCCCCCCAGAGCTGCCCCAGCCCGTTTTGGGTCATGCAGCCAAGCCAAGGCTCCAGCAGCCCCAGGGTGATGCCTTCAGCATTGCTTTGAGCCGCTGTGCCAGGCTGAGCTTCCCCCTGCCCGTGCAGGAGCAGGGCTGAGCGCAAGGCACAGGATTTGCCCCAGCTGGAATATCCGTGGGGGCAGCAGGATGGAGTGAGGGAGGCCAGGGCGCTTTGTCCTGCAGCGTGGGTGGCACTGGTGCATGTCCTGTCCCTTACCCATCTCACTGGCTCAACAGCAGTGCAGTCACTCCCCCTGCCCACAGCTGGCATTCGGAGGGGAGTTTGGAGATGTTTAACCCAGTCACAGTGTGTTGGGTGGTCCACAAGCTCATCCATATGGGGAACAAGGAAGCAGACCCGCCCAGGCTGCTGCTAAGGAAATCAGCTCCGTCCACATCCTCTCTCACAGCATCTGCACCCCGAAGCGTGTCATTTCTACAGTGCCTTTCATCCCCAAGGGCTCCCTGGTGGGTGGGAAGGCCCGGGAGCTCTCCCCCTCTGCCTGCAGCACGGGGCTGGAGGAGCAGAGGGGAGGGTGCACCATTCCCAGCCCTTCTGCTGGGCAGGGAGGATATCCTGGCTGCTTTGGCACCCGGTTCTGCCTGCCTTGGGCCTGCTGCTGCTGCTGCAGCCAGCCCACTGTGACATCCCACTGCCCCATCACTGCCTCGACGTGTCCCCAAGCCCCTCGCCCCCGAGGCACCCCCCACACTCCCTCCTGCCACCCTTCTGCTCCCTGGGCTCTCCAGTGGGAAGGGCTACAGCTGTTTGTTTTGGAAACATTTCCTTAGATAAGCCAGATGAAGAGTGTCTCATAAAGCATTCATGTCACTATAATACTCAGGCCTAAGTGAATGGAATAGAATCCCTACAACAAGCAAAACCAACACAATAAAATGGTCACAGAGAGTGTGTTGTGTTTACTAGTGGAATCACAGCAAGTTTAAATACTGCATCCAATGGCTTAGCTGACTTAGCTGGCCCTGCTGCAGAGGTGGTTTCCTCTCCTAGGCTGGGAATTCCCCAAAATCCCTTTACCCCAAAAGCCATGGCGCTGTCTGTCGGTGCCTGCTTTGTAGAGCTCTCCATAAATTGTCAGGTCTTACCATCAGCTTCTCAGCAGCCCAGGCGCCCTGGGGCTGCCTTTGCTGCCTGCCCAGGCCGGGTGGGCTCAGTGCTGGGGGGTGATGCTCAGGAGAGGGGCTGGGTCCCCCTGAAGTGCTGGGCACAGCACTGGGGCAGCACCCGAGCCTCCTCCCTCCCTTCCTGCTGTGATCCACTGCTGTCGCTGAGCTGTCAGGGTGAATTCCTGCCTGTCCCTCCCCACAGCCCTTCCCTCTGCCCTCCCCAGGACACTGCCCACCGGTCTGGCTTGCCCGTGACACCCATCTGCTGGCTCATCTTGGCTCTTCCAGAAACTTTGCCTGATAAAAGCTGCCTTCCTGTGTCTGTGTGAGCACGCCTCGAAAGCCAAGTCTATTCCAAACCAAAGCCTGGCATGGGCTCCGAGTCTTTTTGCCAGCTGGAAGCAGAAATACCGGCATCCTTTGGTTAAAGACAACAAACCAAACAGGATTTCTAGTTTGGCTTCCAAGCAGGAAAGCATTTCGGGAAGATAGTTATAAATAAGTGGTTTAACATCTCCTGCCAGCAGACATCACAGAGAAGATAATGTTCTTTTTTTATAAAACTGTCAGTGACTCAAATTAGGACTTTTCCTTCCCAGTTAACACGAGGCTGTTGATGGGGGCTTCTTCTAAGTTCTTGCCAGGCCAGAGCCAATCTAGCATCAATTACTGGAGCTTTAGGCTTGCTGTGATAGCATATAAGGGCTCCATTTTTATAGCTGATCCTGTACAGAAATTTATCTGTGTATGACCGCTGATAATCTAATCCACAGTTGTGCAGAGAGTGGACACTTCATTTCACCCTGAACCTCAACACTCCAGTATTTCTTTTCTTCTGGCAAGGCCCAAACTTCCCTGGCTTGATGAGAATCTCCCAGGCACAAATTGGAAGTCTTTGAGGGTTATAAAAATGATCAGCACATAGTGTCAGGCCAGCCCCCATGTGGGGCCTTTTCCCCCAAATTTTGTCCCTCCCTCGAGCCACACTTCAGCCCACCCAATCAGACACCTGTGTGGATTTTGCAGACTGCAGAGAAACATTTCCATGACTCCTGTTGAGGTTGGGGAGGGCTCAACCAGGGCAAAGGAGACATTGATGGAAACATGAACGCTCTATTAATATTAAAGTAGGGAGAAAAAACACCCGAGCAACTCACCAATCCTCTCCGTATCAAGCTAAACTACTTCTGAAGGTAGTTTTGGCAAGAGGCCACAGCACAGATGAGATTGATGGCTTCCAGGTATAAATATTTACTGTTTGACCTTGTTATTGTTCCATCAGCCAAAGGTTTTTACATATTGATATATATATATACCTGCGTGTGTGTATATTTATGCTCACAAACTCTTTACATCTAAACGTCAAACCTCTTTGTCTTTGAAAGATAGAATGGCCACTTTTAATTATTTTACTTCCCTCCCATTCTCTTTGCTGAATCTTCTAGATGGAGGTGAACCCTCCCCACTGGGCTTTGGGAGGCACAGGGAATAAAGGGAGCAAGGGAGAGGAGCCTCTCCCCGCTCTGGGGCTCACTGCAGGCTTGTTGCATGGACCAAGGTCACTGCTGGCAGTAAAAACAGTCCCCAGTGTCACAGCTGCTCCAACACAGGCCTTGTCCTGCTCCAGACACTGGGATGTTCCTGAAATGGCTTTTTAACAGCTGAGTGCTGCAAGCAATTGGTCCTCACCCGACTGCACACCCAGGGAATGTGCAGTGTGAGGTCTCCACCCTCCACCTGCTCCAGGAGGGAGCACAGGACCTGGTGGGGTCCACTGCAGCTGTCCCTGGCCGGAGGAACACCTTGGCCTGTCCTGCCAAGCCCAGGGGAGTGCAGGGATCCCTGCTCGTCCAAGCGGGGTGCAGGGATCCCTGACTGTGAGCTGTGTGGGAGGTGTCAGCAGGAGCTGCTGCTGTGTCCTGTTCCCAGCACAGGCAGGAGCACACACAGATGCTCCTGTGAGCAGTGGGGCCGAGGTGAGCAGCCCCTCACAGAGGCACCCAGCCCCTCACAGAGGCACCCAGCCCCTCGCAGAGGCACCCAGCCCCTCGCAGAGGCACCCAGCATCAGCTCCCTCCCTGACTCCCCCCTGACTCAGGAGAAGCATTCAGGCACTGATCTTGCAATTGCACTTGTAGCTCCTCTGTTCCCTCCTCTGCTGCTGGACAGAGGCTGTGGCAGTCAGCAGCGAGGGCCTTGTGGTGTCCCAGCCAGGAGAATGAAGGATGGCACCAGGTTTTGTCCTGGGTCTGTGCCTGCCTCCCACCACAGGGATCTGAGCTGCTTTGCAGTCTTGGGCTTGGGTTATTCCCAGCACTGGGCCTGTCATCCTTCCCCACGAGTGGGGTGATGCTGGTTTTCACTCGTGAAGCTCTAGGACAAAGCCTGTTCTGGCTGTTCTGTCCTGTTCCTCAGTGTCCCGTTCCCCACCGGTGCAGATCCCTCCCATACAAAACTTTACCAGCCCCATCTGCCGAGAGAGGGAAGCCTGGTTTCATGTTTGCTGCGTGAGCCAGGGTGCTCCCACAGTCTTTGAAGACTCTTGGCTCTTCTCTCCAGTGCTGCTTGAAGGCCCTGTCAGCTTGATAAGACCATTGGCTCGTGTTGCACTGCGAGCTGCACTCTGTCTCCCCTGAAAAGTCTGTCGGTGCCTCCTGTCTTTCTGCGAGGCACCCACCGAGTGTAACAGCAGTCACACGTCAAATGATCTGATTTTTGCAGCCACCAAAAGCAGGGGCAGAGCTGGGAAACCTGAGTCACTGCCACGTTGCCTTTGCCAGGCTGCATTTAGAGTGGAAGGGCTCCTCTCCGCTGTCACGAGGGGGTTTCTCAGCCCCCCAGATCCAGTCAGGTGGCCTCGAGCATCCCTTCATCAACCGGATTGTCACTGTCAACTGACCTGGGGATAGCTGCAGGCAGATGTCCTACCTGAAGGCGAGGGCACCAGCTGCTCCGTTGGGTACAGGGAGTGGCACTAGCGCCGTGCCAGGGCAGCCCATCCCGAAAAAGAGCACACCCAGCAAATCAGAGAACACGACCATTGTCACTGCCTCGGGTCCAGCCTGTGCCCCCATCCGTCCTCGGCTTTGTTTTCCATCTTGTGAGACTCTCTTTATGCCACTATGAGAAAGGATCTAGCTGGCAGCAGTTTAATGCATGACAATCCTGTTATTACAGCTGTAAATAAATAACAACTAGGAAAAAAAAATGCATTTTTAAAGTTTTTTGTTGACTTTATTTTCACTATTGACTAGCTGGTAGCCACTTTCTTAAGGGATTTCTCATGGAAACTGTGACCTTTCTTCTCTCTATTTCTCTCTCTCTCTCTCTTTCTTTCTGAGATTTTTTTCTGTGTTTCAAATGCTTTTTGGTGCAATGTTCAATGCCTGTTTGTATTTTTGAATTGTATTTTTCAACCTTTGCTGGAAAAAAGAAAAAAAAGGCCCATTCTAATTGGCAGGATTTTTAGTCCTGCCATTTTTTTCAGCTTTTAGCTTTTTCAGTAAGGTAAAGCAACAGAAAAACGCCTCAAAAAAATTACAGTGAAGTTCTGAGGAGAGATTAGAAAACATCAGAAACAAGAAGTACATGAGTAAGATCAGCAAGCTGAGTGGAGGAGGAGGAGGACTCTTGTGACACCTACTAACCTCCTGATGTAGCACACAAGGTGGGACTAGACCTCTTCACTGAATTAAATCACTCTGCTTTTCCACTCTACCCACTCTCTCGAACTCCGATCAAAACAAATAAAAATTCATATTTTAAAAAAAAAATCTGGTTTTTGTCATCACTTATTTTCCGTGGTTTGTTTTTCGAAGCCAAATTCTCTGGGCTCTGGACTACCTGTCCTTTTGGGGAGTTTGTCCCACTGACAAGCAAACAAGCCACCCATTAAAAAATTATATTCTGGGGGGAAAGTAAAAGAGCTTGAGAATATTTTCTGGTCCTCTTTTTGTCATGCTTAAAACACTTTCCTTCCAATGATGGGGGAGTGGAGGGCACAAGTTTTGCTGAGTCAGACTGGCTGGGGAGTTTGGGGACCAGCTCAAAGATGAGGTGGTGGTGGTGGGAGTGGTGGGAGAGGAGGCTGAGATGTGCTTTGCCAGCAGTGGGTGACCCATGGTCAGACACGGCTGTTCCAGGGAGCTTTTGGGCATTTCCCTGGGTACGACATCAATCAAACTTTCTGCTTCTCTAGGGATAACAGGAAGAAACTTGGCCGAGCTAAGCTGACAGAGGGCAGAGCTTGATGGAATATGGGAAGAAATTCTCTCCTGTGAGGGTGTGAGGGTGCCCAGAGAAGCTGTGGCTGCCCCTGGATCCCTGGCAGTGTCCAAGGCCAGGCTGGATGGGGCTTGGAGCAGCCTGGGACAGTGGAAGGTGTCCTGCTCATGGCAGGGGGGGCACTGGATGAGCTTTAAGGTCCCTCCCCACCCAAATTGACCANTGGCAGGGGTGGCACTGGATGAGCTTTAAGGTCCCTTCCAACCCAAACTGACCGTGATCCAGACACTTTTCCTGCAGGGGGTTTTGACTGTGGCTCCCCTGTGGATATCAGATTTCCACATGCTATATTTAATAGCACATGGCCATGCCATGCCAGTGTGATGTGTTCAGTGTGTGCTCTGCTGAAAGGGAAGTTCGAGGTGTAGGGGCTCCATTTGGACACTGCACTGCATCTCCTTGGAGCCATGAGATGTTATATTTAGTAACTAATGGAAAGAAGGATTTTTCTCCCCGTGTAGAAAGATCTGAAATTAAGTAAATCTCTTCAAATGCAAAAGCAGAGGACAAATCACCTGCAGGAAATGCTGAAGTTCATCCTATTGCGTTAAGCTTGAAACTTTCAATGTTTCCCTGGACCCTTTTCTGCATTTCTGGCTAGCTTTTAGTCAAAAATATTGATGATTTACCCAAATCCAACCCATTCGATGAGGACTTCCCCCTGCCCCCAGCTACCCCTGGGAGGTAGCAGGAGAAGAAAATAACTCCAGTGACAGCATCAGTTGTTTTCCACGCCTGAAGAGGGAATGAAACGCCCTCCGCCTTCCCCGGATTCCCTGAGCACCATCTGTATGCTGCACCAGAGACTTGCTGGCGGGACAATATCTCCAAACATATTGCAACCTTGGACAAAAAAACAGAGAAAAAAAAGTTACGCATTTGAATTTGCTGCATTCAGCTGAATCCTCCCTCTTCCTCCGAGATTCGGATGACAGAGGAGGCTTGGGAGAGCTGGGGCTCGCAGCTGCTGTGGCAGATGGAGAGTTATCCTGGGTCTGAGCACTACAGGCAGCATACTTATGTCTTCCTGAGGAAGGAGCAGGGCTTGTGGCCTCAGCAAGAGCAGCCCACCACTGTTTGAAACCATAAAAACTCGAACGTGAAGTTTTCACCCCTTTCCCCACCACCCCCTCTGCCTGAGTCCTTCCCTAATCAAGACTGCACGGGGTTGGTCCCAGCCTGAAAAGATCTTCCTGACTCAGAAGACAAAAATAAACAGCGATGTGAAATGCTTCCTTGCATTATCACTTCTCTATTTGAACCTAGAACAAGGACCCTGAAGAGGAACAGAGTGTAATTGCAGTGTCCACAGAAAAGAAATAGTAATGAAAACAGACAGAGCCGGGAGAATTGGCAGAGAAGAGGCAGAGCTGAACAAGTATTTATTACCCCAGCACTTAGTGCTCAGGCTGACAGGTGTCTCAGGAATGCAATAGCTGGGTTTTATTATTAGGTGCTCATAACACAGAAGTGCTCGGGGTGAGGGGAGGGCAGAACTGCTGACGTGTGGCTCCTGAGGCGCCAGGACTTGGGCAGCAGATAATTCCTCCCCTATCCCAGGCTCTAATGTGGGGATGGCTCAACCCCAGAGCCCCGTGAAGGAAAGGATCCCCCCTGAAGCACAGTGCTTTTCCTCTGCCTCCAAAGGGCTGCTGTTTCACAAACCTCTTCTGCAAACCGGCTCCTCGTGAGGTGGGGCGAGCTCCCCGAAGCCAGCCCTCGCATATTTGGGAGGGAACGATCAAAACCCCCAGCACCAAGGCAGGGTTCCTCCTGCAGAAGGAGCTCTCTTCTCGGCTTCCTTCCCCCTCTAAGGCAGGTGGGTCCGACACTGCACGACTCCCATCTGCAGGGCTCTTCCCAGAACTATCCATGAGCACAGATTTTTGCTTTTTTTTTTTCTCTTGTATCTTCTCTCTATTCTTTACACATATATGTGTGGCTCTGTAGCCTATTATTCATAGCTAGTTTTCCCTACCTTTTCACTGCCTTGATAGGCAGAAAGACAGAACACATTCCAAGGTCGAAAAAACAGCTCTTTGAGGCATATTTTTATAGACTAAGTTTAGTTTCCATCTGAGGGGGGAGGATTTAGAGAGGGGGAAATTTCCTCACCTCTTATATCTCTAATTGGTGATTCTTGTCAAATATGCTAATTCGCTAAACTTATAAAACTGTATTCCCCCCGTGGGGGGGGACGGGCATTTTGTGGATATTTTCCATATCTGCATCTGGAGGCCTCCAACAAAGACCAGCCTTTATATTACCTCGAAAGTGTGTTGTTTTATTTCTACGTTCTTTAAGGCATGGCTGTGGCTGTGCCGGCTGCCCTGTGAGCAAACACTTCTTCATTCCGCGATTCCTCCCGACCGAGCGCATCCATCAGCAGCTGGTCAGCAGGAAAACGCCGTCGGAGGCTTCGTGGTCGCCCCGCTGCGCAGAGAACCCCCCTCTCCCGGCAGGATTGTGGCTTCCCAGGATCCATTCTCTCCTTGGCAGCTGCAGCAGCTGCACGGGGGATCCTCACAAGCGCATCACTGCCGCCGGAGCTTTACACATATATGGTGAAGTTTAGTTTCCATCTGGAGCTGGGAACAGCGGCTGTGACTTTCCTGCTGCCCCCTCCGCCTCCCCTTTTCACGCTGGCGGGGTGGGCGAGGTGCGAACAGCAGCCGGAGCAGCGAGCGGGGCCGCTGCCCGGCGCAGATGTGCCCAGCTCCCTCCTCCGTGCCCTTCGCAGGGTGGCAGATGTCCCCTCGTCCTCCGCCCCCAAGCCACAGCAGGGCCGGGCGATGTGCCTGGAGTGGTTGGGGTGGGTGTCAGCCACAGCACGACCCCTTCACCCCACAGCCACGGGGAATGCCCCCACGGGCAGGGCTGCGGGGGAAGCAGGAGCTGCTCTGGCCCCAGGGAAAAGGAGTGGGAAGCTCCTTAGGTCTCCTCCTTGGGCAGCTTGCGGCGTTACCAGCAAAGCTGGCGTTTATCCTGGGTGCTGCCGTGGTCCCTGCTCCGGGGGAAGAGCCCAGGTGGGATTCACTCCCCTACTCCTCCCCCCGGGGCCAGAGGAGGTGTCCTGCAGTGGGCATTTGGCTGACACGGCCACAGGGCACTCAGGTGGGACGGGGGGCTCAGCCAGCCTGGGAACAGCAGGGACCCTGAGCCAACAGGGCTGTGCCACCCCCATCACCACCACATTTAGCAGGCAGGGAGAAAACCTCTCTGAAAAACAGCCCTGGGGGATTTTCTTCCGAAGGGGAGAGGTGCAGGAGCTGGCTGAGCATCAGGTACTTTATGAAAGCACTTTGGGATGTCCCATAAATAGCACAAATAGTGGTTTGAGAGGGGCAGGACTGCAGCAGGGATAGTCCAAGGACGTACGGGAGGACAGGCGGGTAGGAAAAAGCAGTATTTTGTTTATTACACACATAGCACAGCTGGGGAAAAGAAGCCGAGCTTTCCGGCCTATAAACTCTCCTTGGGATGTGGTGCTGTAAACTTCAGGCTTAGAGCTGAGGAGAACTGGTCTGGGGTAACTGTTTGTGAGGCAATCAGAAGGCAAAGGCTCCCAGCTCCAAGCAAAGTGGCAGCTTGCTTGGGAGGGGAAAGGTGCTTCTTGGGCTTTTGTGAAGAATAGGAGACAAAATAGCAGTGCTGAGCTTATTCAGAAAACAAACAAACAAACAAACAAAGAGGCAGTGATCTGGATTTTAAAAAAAGATACAGAAATCAGTATGATATAGAAAACTCCTCTAAAGTCAACACAATTTTCTCAGCACATGCAGGCTTTCCACTTGCCAGAGAAGCCTGGGAGCAGTCAGTCTGTGGTCTGACCCCAGCTCAGCCATACATCAGCCCAGACCCGTGCTGGAAATGACCATAACTCACCAGCCCATCTCCCGGCATCCAAAGGAAGCTGCTTAGGCTCCTCTTATGATTTCTCTTTGCTATAGTGCATTTTTCAATATCTGTGGCGGACTGGAATCCCCAGTTTGCCTGTAAAACTAGCCTTTGCCTGCTTACTGCCTTATTACACCCAGCATAAATCAGGAGGGGTGGTGAGGCAGGGTTGATAAGGAGGATTTATTATGCTTGAATAAGCATCTATAACCACTCGTTGCTGAGTGACTCCCTCTCCCTCCCCTGGAGAGCAGCTGCTGCTGGAATACAGTAGTTGTCAAGTGTGAACGCTCCATCAGCTGGGACTGGGGAACCTCACTCACATCCTCATTGTGGGGAGAGGCTGGGGTTCACCTGGCCGTGGTTATCACAGAATCACAGAATTCTCCAGAAATCTCATTCCAGCCCCCTGCCACAGGCAGGGACACCTTCCACCGGGGCAGGTTGCTCAGAGCTTCAGCCAATCTGGCCTCGCACACTTCCAGGGATGGCAGTGATATAAAGGGAAGCATCTCTAAGCAACTCTCCCTGTCCCAGAGATGTGGAGGCTGATTTACAGGTGAAAAATCCCTGAGGTGGGGGTCTGTCATCGCAGATGTCGCGGGTAAGGAGCAGAGATGTGCAGAGATCCCTGCTCGGGGTAAGGATGCTCGAGCAGAAATGTGCAGAGATCCCTGCTCGGGGTAAGGATGCTCCAGGGTACATCATAACTGGCCATGGAGAGCTCCGGGTGGCCAGAAGTTGCCTTTCACCCACAGCAGCCACTCCTCTCCCTTTTGGGTTGCCGTGCAGGCAGTGTGATGCCAACCAGCTTGCTGGGAGCGTGCTGGGGGTCAGCATCCCACTGGGCACAGGCATGCCTGGCTGCTGGGAGGAACTGGGTGGAAAATTCAGGGTGGAAATCAAGTCCAGCTGTCACAGCGCAGGTCTCCTCCAAGGGATACAGAGGGGATGTCAACGTGTCCTGTGGTTTTTACAGAATTATTGCTGGGGAGTTGGGTGACATTTTCCTTCCCTTGCTGAGTTTAGAGAGTAATTGTTGTGCTGCTTGTTTGGGCTTTTTGCACTCCTGCTGTCTGGGGACCTCATCTGTGTAATTTTTTCGGGTCCTGGCTAATAGTGACGTCACGCAAAACCAATTCATTCTGCTGGACTGAGAGTGGGCTTCGTCGTCATGGCAACTTTTGGTTTGGAGGCTTGCAGGAAGGAGACAGGTAAGTGCTTGTAATTGCCATATTTCAGCATGGTTTCAAATGCCTTGGATGTCTGAGGCCCATTTTCCATAAATGAAATTTCAAGCCTTGTTGAAGTACTTTGTAAACAAAATTCATTTATCGCCTGAAGAAAATGGAAGGGAATTCAGTTGCAGAAAATACTTTTAGAAAAAATTAAGGTTTCATGAAGCACTCTACAAAATAATGGGAGTTAAACACCAGCAAAATGTGCTAATGCTGCTTTGTTCCCCAAAACCCAGCTCTGGGGAGAAGTGATCCTTTCCCTGCGAGGAGACAAAGTCCAGTGGCTCTCAGGGCTGGTCCAGCAAGGCAACTTCTGTGCTGGGGGTGGGTAATGAAGAGGGACAAGAGCAGGTCTGATGAGAGCAATTTCTGATTAGTTTCAAATGCATCCCCCACGAGTGTGCTGTGTTCTACCTAGTCTGAATCAATGAGCCTCTCTGTTCCCAAAATTTGGGTCAATGTGTACTATATTAGTCAAAATACTCTGGAAGCCGAGATATTCATTCAGAGCTGGATATCAACATGCTCGTTTGGAGCTGTGATTATGAGTGCTTGTGGCTCCTCTGGAAATCAAACGGGAATGCAGATCCCCTCTGGATACGAGTCAGTCTGAACTGGGGCTGGCGGGGGATATTTCCAGCTAGGAAGCCCTGGGCTTCTGAAGAAAGATCCCCAGTTTGGAGAGGCTGTGTAAAATCAGCAAAAGCTGCACAGAGCCGATTTCCTTTCCAAGTGAAAGTCAGCCTGGACCCAAAGGCATCCCACGAAAGGCGACGCTCAGCATTTGGCATCTGGATCCAGCCAATGCTCTGGTGTTGGAGCCTTTGATTCTGTAGCCCCCTAAATGTTCTCCCAGGGGACATCCAGGGTCTGTGAGCGCAGTTGTTTGGCCAATCACGGTGTGAAAGGAGATCCTGTTACCAGGAGCTGGGTTGCAGCCTTTATCCAATCCCTCTTCATCATAATTTATATTCCCCTCAAGTGCTGTGTCTCTTCCTTTGCTTGGAACAGGGCGGCCACTTGGGGGAACTTCCCTCCAAAGCTAAAACAAGTCCCTGGCACCTAAACTCTTGCACAGAAAATGTCATTTTCTTCAGGGCAGGTGGTAAAAGAAGCTGTTCAAGCTTAGCTGCAACTGGTGGTTTGGGGAGGGAGGGAAGGAGGGGGATAATGAGGGGAAATTAAGAGTTCAGAGTCAGTTTGGACATGGCTTGGAGCAGCCTGGTGTGGTGGAAGGTGGTCCTGATGGGACAGATGGTCTCTAAGGTCCCTTCCAACCAAACCATTCTGAGATTCTGTGACTTTATGAAACCCAGGAAGGGTCTGCAGAAATCCCCAGCCCAGCTGCAGCTTGTAGGGCCCCCACAGCTGGTGCCAAGCAGAGGCACCAGGTGGAGAATATTTAGGACGTGGCTCAAGCAGAGAGATTTCTAGAGCCTGGAGAGAATTGCTGCTGTTTCAGGGATGCGCAGAGCTGGAACTGTTCTGGGCTGGTTCAGGACCCTGCTCCAGCCCCATGGATGTTCAAAGCCCTTCCTGGAAATTGCACCAGCCCTGGCAAGGCGAGAGACATTCCCCCAGCAGGATGGAGTGTGGTGGTGAGGAGGCAGCTCTGGGGGGCTGTGACCCCCGGGAGAGCAGCAAACTGGGGCTGTGCTCATGAGGAGCCTGTCCCTGCTGTGCAGGGGAAGTGCCTGAAATAGAAACATTTGGGAAATAGCGAGAAAGGAGGGGTTTTGAATGGCTCCAACCCTTCTCCATGTGATTTTTCTCAAGCCTTCAGAGCTTCTTCAAGCTTCAGTTGCTTCTTCTGGTGGCAGAAGCTATTCAGGGAATTTGAACTGAATCTTCACACCGCTTTAGATGCCTGGAAATCGTGTTTATTTAAATGAAATTAGTCATTTGCTGAAAACATGTTGTCCTGCTACGCAGAGGAGAAAAGGCAGGTACTCCTAAAATTAACCCAATGGCAGTGCCAGTGTTTGCTGGGCTCTAAACTGGGAGTTTAAAAACTGGGAGACTCTAAAGTCTGCAGGCACTAAACTGGGAGAACCCAAACCTTATCTAGAGAGTGTCTGATCTCTGATAGCACTCGAGCAGCAGATGCTTCCTGTGATCTTGGGCTCTCGTTCACTCTCCTGCAGATCCTCACCAGAGTGCTCCCCCATTCCCAGCGATCCGTGGTGCAGGGATTTGCCTGTAGAAGCCCCATCCTCGTGTTTAATTATGTTCTCCTTCTGCTGGGGAGGCTGAGGGGGCCCCCTCACTGCTCTCAGCAGCTTCTCGAGGAGGGGAAACAGAGAGGGAGGAGTTGAGATCTTCTCCTGGTACCCAGTGATGGGATGTGGTGGAGGGGTCCAAGCTGTTCCAGGGGAGGTTCAGATTGGACATTAGGATGCATTTTTTTACAGAGAGAGTGGTCAAACACTGGAACAGCCTTCCTGGAGAGCTGGTGGATGCCCCAACCTTGCCAGTGTTTGAGAGTTGTTTGTATAATGCTCTTTAAAGTTATTTTCACTTTTGGTCAGCCTTGAAGTGGTCATGGAGTTGGACTAAAGGATCATTGTTGGTCCCTTTGAACTGAAAATATCTGATTATAATAACTCTTGTTCTATGATTTCTATGGTTGTTCTATGATTTGGTCTTGGACTCATCTGTGACCACAGAAAGGAGTTTCTTGTTTTAATTTTAGTATTAAAAAAAACACTTAATTTAGGTTTGGGGGCTATGGTTTTCCCTTCAATTTGATGTCTCCTTGCATGCTTGCATTAGAAGAGAAGTTAAACCTTCGACCTCTGTCCATCCTATGCCTGCCTCACACGATTATACACTTGAATTTTATGCACTATTTTATAGAGTCACAGAATTGTTGGAAGGGGCCTGGGAGGTCATTTAATTCCAGTCCCCGTGGGCAGGGACACCTTCCACGAGGCCAGGTGGTCTTAAATATCTCAGTCACAGGGGCTGAGGGAGCCAAGGGCTCTGCACAACAGCACCCCAGCCCAAATTCCCATCGCAGGAGCTGAGTGTAGCCCCTGCTCTGGGCTGAGCTCGCCCCTCCCCTGGGGCTGACAGGCTGCAGAGTCACAACCTCTGGCACCCGAGGGCTTCCTCACCTCCTGGAAAGAGCTACGGGAGATCCGAGCTCGGTTTGGGGAGCCGTGTGTTTTGTAGGAGCCTGCTGAAAGGGAATTGCCACGCGACAGAAGGAGGCTCATGGAGCTGGGGGACAGATGAGAGCTGTGTGGGGGCAGTGGCAGAGCCTGGAGGTGCTGTCCCTCTGCCCTGACCCAGCTCCCCTGCCTTGCTGGGGCTGCTGCTGCTGCTGTCACGGTTCTGATCAGGCTTTTCCCCCTTCTCTTTGCCCTTGCTCTGCTCAGCAGAGGCTCTCCAAGCTCAGGCTGAAGGACTTCCATTGTCCTGCTCCCGACTGCTGCCTGCCAGTCGTGCCCAACTCCCATGCAGGGGGGTCTAAAGATGTAGATAAATATTTCTTGAGAGCAGAGTTCACTTTATTAGTGATCAGCACAGCTTTTCAGGGACAAAACATGGATTTAGAGCTTAATCCCTGGCTCCTGCTGCGTTGCGAGCTCTCTCTAAAACCTTGGTGGACACCGAGGCCATTTTGGAGTTTCAAAGTTAAACAATCCCTCTCTCCCCTGCATGTGAACACCGGGAGGATTAGAGAATCAAAGCCACAGTTGTGAATATATTCTGGTCCTCAGGTGTCTGCCTGCCTTGAACCTGCTTGTGTGGCATGACTCCAAATCTTCCTAACTTATTTCCTGTGCTCAAGGCTAGAGCTGGTCAGGGAAAATCAAAACAATCACAGCCCTCCCGATGCATAAATATGTCATAAACAAAAGGGACAGTGGATTTTAGCATAAATAAATATTAATTTGGGGGTTTTTTTGGAAGCTTTTCATTTATTTGCCATCTGCGATTCTTCTGATTAAAAAATCATCCCATCATCCGATCCAAGACAGCAAAGGTCTGGCTGGGGCTTGGCTGGCTCACTCTGTGGCACAGAGATCACTTTGGAGGCAGATGAACCCTGTGGTTAATTTGTGCCCGACAGGCTGAAAATGGCTCATCAAAAGTATCGGGCAAAGAGCTAAAAATTGGCCAGGGAGAATTCAACAAACACAGCCAGACCCCAGTGCAGGGTTCATGTCCCCTTTAGAAGTGGGGGGTCAGATCAGCAAAACCCTTGCTTGGAATTGCACTTTCCCGGCCTTGCCTGAAGTTCTGGAAATATCCTCCAAACACAGTAATTTGATGTTGGAGAGAGAGAGAGAGGGGGGGAAAACACAAGAGGTGACCGGTAAAGTAGATGTGCGAGGAAGAAAAAAATCAGTGGACAAAAGGCTTTGCTCTGCCAGCAGTCAAACCATTCAGGCAGCCACAATAGCTGCTCCCTCCTCATCCCGTGCACCCCAGCCCTGTGCATTTGTGGTTATTATCTCGCCTGGACCAGGCTGGTGTTGACAAACAAAAACCCACGGAGCTTTGATTTTCCGTGTGTGCACGGGCAGAGGGAAGCTGTCACCTGCCCCTCGGTGCCTGCTGCTCTCGCTGTCCTTGCTCTGCTTTATTCCCCCGGAACAAAGACCTGAACGGCAGCAGAAGATAAATTAAGGGTTTGAAAAACTGCTAGAACAATTAGGCGCCGAGGCACGGTGCAGGGGGAGAGCTGAGGGGCTGCTCCTCCGAGGGCTGCAGGGCTCTGGGTTTTGGGGAGGTTTGGCTGGCGATGCAGCAGATCCTCAGGAGAGGGAGGAGAGAAATACAGAAAGCCAGGAGTGGGTGGTGGCTGCTGCCATCGGCTGTCCTGTGACTGGCTGCCCAGATAAGGGAACCTGACAGCAAAGGCTTTTTTGGCTCCACTTCTCCATCCTGAGCTGCTGGGGGAAGCAAATCCCAGCCCTGCCGAGGGAGAGGGGGGATTGAGAGCCTGGAAAGCAAACAGACGAGAGGGTAACTCATGAGAGGTGACTGAAACACAGAGGGTTCTGGAAAGGGAGGAGCTGTCCGTGCACCTGCCCCTTCCCTTAGCATCTCCTCTGGGAAGATGGGGAAAGAGGCACAGCAAGAACCTGGCTTTACCTACTGTGGCCTCTTCTAAAATGTGCTGTTACTGTGCAGATCCCCTGCCTCGTGTGCTCAGGAAGGAAATTTCTAAGGAGGACAATGGCTGATGAGAGCAGTGCAGAGTTCCTTGGTGCTAAGGGCACATGCTGGAGATAAGGATTATTCCTTCCATTACACGGCTGGGGAGCTGAGCACTGAGAAATCCCCCGCAGGCTCCAATCAAGACAGTTCAGAGCTGCAAACAGCCCTAGACCACGATATTTCTCAATGGAAAATGCTGCTTCTCATGATGGGATGAGAGCCTGAAAATCTCTAGGGCACCTGGATGGCAAGAAATAGCATTGCGGAGGGGGGAACAGAAAAACCCACAGAGTCAAGTTGCTGTCATTAATTTAATGTTTATGAGATGTGCTGGGAGGCTGAGTGGTCCATAGGTTTCCCTTCTGTGCTACTGTTCCCAGAGCACTCTGTTTATTCTCTAGCCCGGGTTTGGAGAAAAGCTTTTACTTCCCCAAAATCAGACTTGGTGTCAGTGTAAAATGAGATCATTACTTTCTTGCTGGCAGAGTGGTGTGAAACAATGGTGACACAAAAAATAGTAATCTCTGTAAAACCAAGGCCTGGTCTCGCTTGGCAGGTGTTATTTATTTTCCCTAGCAGAGGGAACAAGAAACTGTAGCTGGAATCTCCAGTTGGCTTCCCAAGATACTACAGTGACATTTTAATGATCTAATTCCCCTCAAAGGTGGCATTTTCACTCGTTCCCCTGACCTATCACTGTACATTCGCTGTGAAACAAACTGTCTGCTATCAGCCCTGACATCTCAGGCTCAGAGGAAAATAAAATAACTATCTGTGAGACCGGTGCAGTGAACGGACTCTTCCCCCTGTAAATCCTTGTGAGGCCACGGGCTCTTTGGGACCGTGTCAGTGCCATTCACCTTGGCAGAGGCTGTGACTGGGGTGCACCTGTGCGATGTTCCTGGCCCATTAAAACTCTGTTCCACTCGTTAACACGTGGCCAAAGTGGTTGTTTGTGCTGTGAGACCCTTTTCTCCTCTGTCTGCTGTGTTTGGAGGGGTCCCACCAGGCAGAGATGCTGCTTGTGATGGGCATGGCTTGGATGAGGTGGCCTGCAGAGGATGTGGCTTCCAGGGTGCCCTGCCCCACAGCCAGGCTCTCCTTTCCACTCTCTGGAGAAAAACTGGTTCATGCTGGTGTAAAATGAATAACACAACTACAGCAAAATAGTTTATGTAAAGCACCGATG
This sequence comes from Melanocharis versteri, assembly GCA_013397845.1. Lineage (NCBI taxonomy): Eukaryota > Metazoa > Chordata > Aves > Passeriformes > Melanocharitidae > Melanocharis > Melanocharis versteri. The sequence continues at coordinate 162,128 of VZTG01009685.1, read as the reverse complement.
TGGGAGAAGTTTCATAAGAGGTTTCATACCTCAAAAAGGCCTTTTGTCAAAAATAGAAGCATTTTCTGTAAGGGGGGGAAAAAAAAAAACCACCAAGTTTCTTGCACAGTCTTCCTGTCGTGCTAGCTGCCATGGAGACCTCCTTTTCTCCCTGAGTGCAAAATGCTGCTCCAGCCCTTTTGTGAGCAGGACAGAGAGCAGAGGCTGCCCTGTGGGGAGTGACAGGGCTGGGGACACCTGGGGAGCAACTGGCCCTGTGACACAGCCCGCTGAGGGCCGAGCTCTTTGCCTGAGATGTTCCAAGGGGGCACGAGCAGAGGCTGCTGAGTGAGCCCTGTCTGGTGGGACACAGCCCAGGGATGGGTGAGCTGCCAGTGCCACACCTGGCAGGGAGCAGAGAGGGGAAACCAGCTGGGAAATCGTGTGGGGAAACCTCCACCTCTGCCAGGAGGCTGGGATAAAGCACAGCTCTCAGGGCACGTGCTGCTGAACCTGCAGGTAAACGCCAGCACCCAGCACCAACAGCTGGTTCCCTTCCTCTGGGCAGGGAACAGGGACACGGCAAAACCCCAGAGAGGCAGGAAACCAGAGCTCCTGCTTCAGAGGGGCACAGCAGCTACAGGGACAGGAATCCAGGCAGGGAAACCAGGCCATGGGAGTCAATGCAAATGACTTTGATCACGGAGTTCCAAGCCCATTTGCTCTGTAGGAAGCACGGCTGTCAGCAGGGATAGGCAGTGAGAGGGGTGGGATCTCACAGCTTGCGAGATGAAATGAAGAATGTGGCAGATGCTTTTTTTTTTTCCTCCTCCCCTAGCTTCAGAGGGCCCTTAGCATCACTTTAGGAGCCCAGAGGGGGCTGATTTCAAGCTCCAGCTCCATGCTCCTGCTTCTCTGTGGAGCTAAGTGGCAGCAGGATGGGCAGCGTTGGCATTGCTTCTGTAGGGCGCTAGGATGGACTCCAGATGGGACTGGGGATGGAACACCCGGGTTTGGGTAGGCTTGGAGCACAGGAAAGCCCAAGAATGCCCTCAGAGGTGCCTGGTGGAGCAGCAGAGCCCCTCCAGGAGCCAGAGGCAGCAGCATGGGAAGGGAGGGTGGTACCTGCACAGGGCTCTGCACCCGCCCTGGGGAGCGCTCCGGCGAGGAAAAGCTCCAGTTATGTCACTCATCATTTCTAGGCATTTCTAAAAAGAAATCCCTCTGGGGCAGAGGCTCTGTTTTCATTCAGAGCTGCACATGATGGGATGTGTGCCTTCGCTCCAGTTTCTGAGTGCCACTGTTGTTGTAGGTTAATTATCATTAGTAATTAATCATCACCACTCACAGAAAGGCTTTTCCCTGCTGGTCAGGAGTCACACAGAGCATTAACAGCTTTTTTTTTTTCCCCCCTGCAAACACAGCTCCAGTTTGATTCAGGGACTCTTCTGGCCTTGGCAGCTGCCTTGGATCCTCACAGCCCCTTGGAAGGTGGTTGGGGGGAGCCTGGATTGTTGTCCTGCCTGGTAACTTTTTCTTTTTTAATACAATTTATATATGGGTAGCTGAATTCTCTCCATGAGAAGTGTTGCACAGACTCTCCTAGACTAAGTCGCGTTGACTTTTTTCCTTCTTTTAATAAGTTTCTGATGCAGTGAAACAGCTGAGAAAAAAAAAAAATCCGATGATGCATCCAGTGGCAACACATCAGTTTTCAAAGACGTAGCTGAAAGAAACCCAAGCAACTGTAGCTTTTGCCGTAATTGAAAAATAAAACCAAGATAAAGCCAAGAGAAGGGAGGTGGCATCAGGAGGTTTCTGCCAGGGGAGGAGAGACCCCAGGAGACCCAGTGCCCTCATTGTCACGCAGCCATGGGCACAGCCACGAGCTGTCTCTCCTGGCAGAGAGATGTCACTTCCAGCAGTGGCCTCTCCACAGCACTCTGGGGTTGATTTATTTTTTCCCTCACAGATCCAGCAGCCAAGATCCTAAAACGGGTCAGGCATATGGGATCATGGCATGAGCAAACTCGCCTGGCTCCAGCTCAAATTTATAAGGAACTCAGTTGCCTTTTTATCATCTTCTTTTTTTTACCCCCCCTCCTCCCAACTCCAACCAAATCCCAAACATAAATTATGGCAACCAGGCGCTTCCTGGTGCCTGCAGCTGCTCAGCAAAATTGACTTTTCCGTCAGCGCTGCCGCTCGGAGCACAAACCTGGCAGCTGAGCACCGGACCCAGTTGGAGCCCTGCTTTTCCCATTCAACAAAAGTTCAGCCAACTCGGAGCATTTCAGACTCAGCGAATTATTTTCTGACAAAACCGTGGGTTTATTGGGAAATTTCCGGCTGGCTCTAATTGGGACAGCTGTTAAGGCGGCAGTTTTCACAAGAACTAAGAGTCGCTTTCAGATGAGCACAGCTCTTAAAACGGCTGCTGCTTTGATAGCTGCTCGTTGCCTTTCTTGTCTGATTATTGGGCTTAGTATCTCCCTGCAAGCTTAAAAAAAAAAAATCCACTTTGCCTGTCTCATCTTTCTCTTCCCTTCGCCCAATATTATCTCCTGCCCCTCCTCCTACTTCAAGGAGACTCTGTCAGTTTGAATTTGACCCTAAATCTGAGCTTTGCAAAAATTAACGTGTATAGCATTTCAGATTAAGAGGATTTCTCTCTCTCTCTCTTTTTGCTTTTTAGCCCCCCCAGGGTTCGCAAACGCTGTTGAGAAGTCAAAGTAAACATTTGCCTTGTTGCTTTAACGTGGGAGATCCTGCCAAGAAAATTAACGGGGCCTATCTCCGCAAAGGGAGAAAACTCATCTCCTTCTGCTGGGGTACTGAGAGACTCGCTGGCTTTCGGTAATGACTTTGTTTTTAATTTAATTGTTTGTCTTTCCTTATCCCACATACATTTTTGCCATTTAGCAAGGAAGTTGAATAAAGCATATGAAGGCTCCTAAACAGCTCATTCAGTCCCAGAGTCTATGAGCTGGAAATTTTATGTCCTTAGGGAGCTGTAAGGGCTTGACGAAAGCCCTTGATAAAACGAGATTGAATCTTGCTGTGATCTGCTGGGAATTCCCACCAAACCCACCTTGCTCCTCACACAGCAGTGGGAAGACCTGGAGCCCCAGAATCCCCAGGTATGTCCTGCAATACACATTGCAGATAGGAAAATTGCTTCGGAGCAAAGTGAGGAATGGATTAAATTTGGTTCATATTGAGTCGTTTTTTTTTTTTTAATATGGCTTTCCAGTGAAAGAGGAAAAACGAGAAAAATTCATCTTGTCATTTCAATATGTACCTCAAACCAAAACAGTGGTTCTTTTTCTACTCTTTTATTTAAAGAAAGTCAGGTTTTAAACGAACAATGGTGTGCTGAAGTGGAAAAACTTGAAACATTTAATTTAGGACACGGATCAATGAAACATTTTGGCATTCTTAAGCAAAACATTTTATTTCAGAACAGGTAGAAAAAAGTGCTTTGATTGCAGCTGGTTTTGCTTGGACTGTGGTTTTGTTTGTTTTTCTTCTCATTTAAACTAATTGCCAGATTCTGCCTATATTTGCCAATTAATTTGATGCCTCAGGACTCTGTTGTGCACCAGATTTGCGGTTCATTTGAAATGAAAAATCTTTGCTCGCAAATCATGTGTGTACAAGGAGCTGATGAAGATCTCCTGACTTCTGGGTCTGGACGTGCAGGGTTTTTTTGGTCGTGCCTCCTGCCATTCCCAGCAGCTCTGCTGCTGTTCATAACCTGGAAAAACACGCAATGCCAGTGCCGTCCCCCTGGTTTTTCTCGCCAGAAAAGGTGCCCAGGACCTTTGGAAGTCACACCGTGCCTCCAGCTGCCAAGCACAGCCCCACGCCTGGGTGGCAGAGGGAAGGAATTTAAGCCAAGAGGAGCCAAGTTTATATTTAGAGCTGGAGGTCGCTCCTCCATCAGATTACGCCGGTTTTAAGTAGGTCAGGCGGGAGACCCGAGATATCCGCGTCCCCTTCAAAGGCATCCGTCCGTCACTTATTATTCCAGGCATTTCCCTTGCACTCTGCCTCCCCTTTGTCGCTGCTGCTGGGCTCTGCTGGCTCTCGCTGGCCTTCCCAACACTCGCTCCTTTCATTGCCTTTCCCACTCCTCCTCCCTCCTGGCTCTGGGACAGCCCTGGGGACAGCGGTGGCCTCAGCTGTGTCACCAAGCCAAGGGGTGCTCAAGGCCACCACGGCTCTGGGCTCCCCTCACAGCACCACGTCCTCCCACAGCTGCCTTTTTAACCTGAACACACGTGGTTTTAGGTAAAAAAGCCAGCGATGACAGCAATAGAAACACCCAAAACGCGAAGGAATTCCTCAAACCTCCCTGTTTAACCCTGTTCTAGGAAAATAATTTCCGGCGCTGATCAGCCTGAGAGCTCTCCCCAGCAGCCCTGGCACCTGCTCCAGCCAGTTTGCCCATTATTTAATCCTAATACTAAAAGTTCTGGGCGCATCCAGGGCTCTTCCTGCACGTTCCTGGGCTGCCACACAAAGGAACGCACACGAGGAGAACATGGGGCGCTGTCACAGGGCTCTGGGATGCGGCAGCCTGTCACCTTCATTACCCACAGAGGCTGAAATCGCCCTCCTCCAGCACGGGCAGGTCTGCCAGGGGCGAGGGGATCGCGGTGGAGCCGACCCTGGGGCTGCTCCTCCAGCCAGCACTTCAGAATGCATTAAGTTGTGCTCGCCCAGCTGACTGGGGTTATCTGAGTGCTCGTAATTACAGATTTTGTGGGGCGGTGGCAGGGACCTGGCGCCTGGGAGAAGAGGGGCTTGGCTGATGATGGGCAGCTCAGCAGTGCCAGTGTCACCCATCCCAGCCTCCCAGTGGGACCAGCACAGGCTGTACTGAGGCTAGGGAGGGATTAGACCCTCCTGTCAGTCACCCTAACACATTCACCAGCCAAAATCACCATCAGGTCATCCTCACTTGGGGTTTTTCGGGCCAAATTCTTTGCTCACTCCCAGTCTATTACATTTGTCAAGTCTCGGTGGATTTCTTTTTTTTTTTTGAACTCAAGGCCTCCTTCAGGCTGATCACAAGGGAATGCTGAGTGCTTGTTTTTTAATATTCTGACAGGTGCTATTTTGCTATTTGCTTGTGATGATTCAGGACATTTGCATGTCTTTGTCCTTAATTAAAAAGCACTTCACCCTTGCTGCAGGGGTATGGAAGATTTCTCTTGATCTATTCATTTTGGGGGACTTTTAATCAACATATCCACTCTGTAGATGCGGGTGCCTTTCTGAGAGGGGGGTGAAGCAGTGTGGAGAGCTGTGTGGGCGTAATTATGGCTTACACTTTATTTTTTTTTCTGGGGTGGGGGAGAGAGGAGGGCGAATTTTACTGCAGTTGAAAGGCATTTTCTAACAGCCTCCTAGAAGACAGGAGTCCCCTGTCCACCAAGCACATGGGCAATGACAAAGACAAAATTTGCTGCAAAGGCTGGAGCTGGCAGAGCTGCCTGGGGAGTCAGCACTCTGCCTCCCTGCCACGGGCTCTGGCCAGGAGCCTGCAGGCAGACTGTCCCCCCACTGCAGGACCTTCTGTAGACCCCACCCTGCCTGCACAGGAGGGATCTGGCTCAGCTCATCCCCACCTCTGCAGCTCAAACGCCCGGGGCTGGGCACGTTCCTCTGCAGTGTGTGGGACAGAGGGGTGTGTGCCCCGTTTTCTGCATTCTGGGGTGCGTTTGGAGCGTGCCGTGGGTGGTTCTCGGTCTCCTCCAAACACAAGCACTTTTTGCAAGGTGAAAAGGCAGCGCCTTTCACAGCAGGGCCTTTTTAAGTGGCAGCACGTGTTGCCTTGTGCTGTCAGGGAGGCTCCGAGTGGGTTTGGAGGAAGGGATTCAGCAGCAGCATCTCAGCCAGCAGTGACAAGTGCAGAGTCTGAAAGCAGCTCCCACTGTAGGAACCTCCCAGGCCTTAGGGGAGGACACAAGGAGAGGGGAGAGCCCTCCATGGATGTCCCTTGTTTGGGGGTGAGAGGGTGCTGGTGCAGGATTTCAGGGATGCTGCAAGGCAGCGGGATGCAGAGGGGTGGCAGCAGCAAGGTGCTGTTCTGCCCTGGCTCCTTGCCCCGATGGTGGGACCCAGGCAGAGGCCCTGAGCCCGAGGTGATTCCTTTCATCCCCCCAGTACAGGGAGTTTCTTTGCAGGTGTTCCCACCTGACCGGATCAGACCCGCAGGTGGGGCAGTGGGAAGGGTGTGCAGACCCACCTGGAGGGTGTCACCCAGGAAAAAGCATCCAGCCCCTCCCGTGCTGCTGCTCTGTCTGGCCCTCACCCCCATGGGGAAATGGGAACCAGGCTTTGCTTTGGGGACCTGAGCCTGCCAGGCAGCAGAGCCCCCAGGGAAAGGGTCAAACCCTGTGAGCTGAGATCCCGTAACTGCTCTCTGATATTCCAGCCTTAACACTTCTGTCTCCTCCTAGAAAATACCAGACTGAAAAACAACTCCAGCAAGGCTCAGTGTTTATCTGTTCTGCTTTTCCAGGTTGGGGAGCACAGGCTCGAGGGAACCTTTGAAGATTATTTCTCTTCAGTTTTCTGAAGAGACTTCAGCCTCCTCTCGAATCTTTTTATTTTGCCTCCTTTCAACACATTGGCCCGATTTCTCTGAGACTTAACAGCAATGAACAAGATTAAGATTGGAGCTTAGAGAGTATTAGGAGACGATCTCTCCTTCCCTGACGTGCTGGCAATTGCCAGATCCTAGTGCCAGCATCCCTCTCTCGCAGAGGAGCTCCGCGTGCAGGCATTTCTGCTCCGATGGCTCTGGGAGCGCAGGAGCTGCAGGGCAGCTCGCGGTGTCTGCTTCTCTGCACTTCAGCTGCCACTGATTGCTCCCGGCAGAGGGGCTGGGATGGAGAGGGAAAACCAGAGGGGAGAGGGAAGGTGGGTGCTGGACACGGCAGTGCTGACTGTTGGTGGATGGGGTCTGGATTTCCACGCGAGGAGGTGTGAGGTTGGAAAGGAAAATCCCGGAGCAGGGGTACCTGGGTGAGGCCGGCCGTGCCCAGCAGCCGCAGCAGCACGGCCCTGTGCAGCAGAGGGTTGATCTAGGTCAGTGTTTCACGGGGGATCCTAGAGCTGAGGAGCAGAGCAGTGCTGGCATTTCTCCATGAACCCCTCCGTGAGGAGCACCACGGGCACGGTGTGGGGGGAAAGGGTGCAAAGGGCAGTGCCAGCAACGGAGAGCAGCTGGAGGAGTCTGGGCTGGGGAGCAGCTCTGCTCTGCCATGCACTCATGGAGAGGGACAACACCCTGATGGCAGGAGCATGGCAGGCCCTCAGGGCCACTGTGGGGTTCAGCTGTGCTGCCGTGTCCCACCTGGGCCAAGAGGGTGTGGAAGAAGAGGCCAGTGATTCCCCCATCTGGGAAGTGCATCCGTGCGTGAGCATTCCCGCTGCACGGGTGATGCTTTGGGGCAGGGGTGCCAGAGGATCTGCCAGGCTGCTCCAGGGAAGGAGCAGGCGCTGCCCCTGCCCTGAGCTGGGTCTGCTGGGGAGCCCACACGCTGGATGGGCAAAGTGCCTCGGGGTCTGCCAGGCCTGTTCTCGGCTGGTCACCTCCCTGCTGAGCTCTTGCTGATGCAGCCCTGCTGGGGTGGCACCCAGGGCCACAGCGCCACAGGCCCAAGCACTGCCTCGCTAAAAAACCCCAAAAAACAGCCCCTCCAAAATGTGTCCCCCGAGCTCAGGCGTTTGAGAGAGAAGGGCGTTTCCCTCTTTTGCACAGGAGACACTGGATCTTCCTGCAGGAGGAAATTAAAGAGGCCCGGAAAATGTCTAAGAGCTCTCAAGAAGGAAAGAGGTGTGAAAAAATGGGCTCGCTGCAGGCAACCATCACAGAGCTTCCATCACAGACAGCACGAAGCAGCTCCTGGGACCCCAGATCAGGCAGCACCTGCAACAGGAGGGACTGTGCTCTGCCTCAGCTCGGGGAGGAAAGCTCCTTTCCCTGTTTTCTCCGCTTGTCAACAGTCCTGCATTATCCTCAGGCTGACAAAATGTCAAACTGCCAGGCAAACCGCGGAGCCGGGGCGAGAGGAGAGCGGAGCGCAGGGCTCGGATCAGCTGCGGGAGAGGGTTGTAATTGAACATCCACACTCGGACACAGATGAGCAGTTCCCATTATTTACTGGTGTATAAACATTCCCGAGCCAGTGTAGAGAGAAGGCATTGAGATCCCCGCGCCTCTGGAAAGAAATGCCTACGGGTGTTAACAATAAAAGGCAAGTGTGCCTCCCTCTCTCCTCTCCTTAAATCCTGCGGGCTCAGCAGGTGCTGCTGTGGCCTCAACTGTGCCCTCAGGGCTGCAGCAGGGGGGGGCCAGGCAGAGTCACTGCTGGCCACGGGGTTTTGATGGTCAGCACCACCTTCCACACGTTGGCTCTGCTCTGAATCCCAGCCTGTCCTCTGGAGAGCTCCAAGTTCTTCCCAGCTGTTGAGCAACCCTGGCAGGAATCACAGTGCAAAACAAACTTTGCTGCCCAATGACAGTTTTTGTTGGATCCATGACCTTCCTGGCTCCTTTTCCCCTTCCCTGAACCACTGTGGCGTGGGGTGACAAGGAGTAATGTACCTCCATCCAGAAGCAGCCACGTTTCTGCAATGAAGGGAGGCAGCTGTTCCTGTTCCTGCAGCTGCATGTCCCCAGAGTTTGTGTCAGCAGTTGCACAGTATTGAAAATAAGGATGGGAGTTATTCTGGGGTCTAAACTGCCAGCTCATGGTCCTGTGCTGGACGTACAACATCAGATGTACGGATGGCATGACTGCAAATTCCACTTGAAAAAGGTATTGAAACACCTGGTGCTCTATTTGCTGAGATTTTTTCCCCTTCTTTTGTCAAATGCTGCAAATTCCCTTCCCGTTCCCAACTGTTCCCATGTACATTTTCTCTTTTTACATCTCAGGCCCTAGGAGAAATGTAACATATTCAGCCTTGGGTGAGGAGGCTTTCGGAAAAGCAGAGCCATAAAAGCACAGGAAATGGCACCTTTCCCATCCCCAGGGTGACAGCAAGAACTCTTCTGACACACAGGATCAGATCACCTAGCATTGGGTGATCTCTTTCCACTAAGAAACTAGTTTTGAAGAGGGGCTGCCTGCAGTGGAAGGAAGGTAGAGGCTCCTCCAGGCCTGACGCAGCAGCAGAGGGTGAAGGTAAAGTTCTCGCTCCCGTCAACGCTCTCGTCACCCCCGGGACAGCTTGCACCAGCTCCTGCTACGGCCTGGGCTGTCCTCCCACACCCTTCACTCTCCTTGGAAAATATTCACGTCACATTTGCTCAGGCTCCAAACACATTTTTTTAATCTGTCAGCACTGCAAGTTCACTCCAGCACCTAAAAACCGAACTGTGCCCTGTCTGCTTCATCTATCATTGCTGTCCGTAAAGGTGGGGAGGCAGAGCCCAGCTGAAGCTGTTATTGATGTCATGTGAGCCCAGATACAGCATCTGCTGCTGTGCCTGGCGAGCCTGAAAAAGACAAAACCTGGGTTATGTTGAACAAATGCCCTGGTAGAATAAACAAATGTTTCTACTGCGCAGGACATGCCCCAAGTCAGAGGGAAGAGTCAAGCTTTATGCGGGGTTTTTCATCCTCTGAGTTTTGCAAAGGGGCCCTGTAACCAGCTTCTCCTCAGTTGTCCTTCCCCACTCTCACCCAGGTCTGTCAGAGTGCTCATCCTCACGGATGCTGCTGCAGGAGAGTGACCAGCCCCTGCCTTCTCCACGGCACACGGCCCTGGCCACGGGGAGAGGGCTTGGCCTGACCCACGCTGCTCCCAGGGGCTGCTCTGGCTCGGTGACAGCTCGAGGACCAGTTCATTGCCAGGAGGACAGAGAGCATCAAGGACAGCGGCTCTAGCTGAGCTCTGTCCTCAGCCGTATGACGTGGAGAGTGAGGGAGGAGGGGAAGGCGAGTTCACCTCCATGCAGCCCTTCAGAGCAGTCTGCTGCATGGCCCTGGCACTGCTGCCTGCAAATGCCCTGGCAGCTCCTTGTCCTGGAGTGCCCAGCCCTGCCAGCAGCGCTCTCGAACCTGACCTGTTCCTGCAGAGCCCCAGTGGGATCTGTCTCTGCCTGGGGTCCTCCAGTCCTGCTGTGGGTGCTCCTCCACCCTTGAGAGAGACATAGCAGTCTGAAGGAGATTGTGCAACTGCCAAGAGCCTGAGCATTCTCAGAAATGAGCTCCTGAGCACCTTGGGATAACACTTTTCCCTGCTTGTTTCAGTCTTCCCTCTGATGTAGCCTGGAAGAAGAGCAGTCTCCTGAGGCAAGCAGTGACCAGCCCATTGCACGGGCAAGAGGCAGCAGAGCTTTGCCTCCTGCCTTCCCCTGCTGCTCCGGCCTGAGCCACAAACACACTCCCAGAGCAGGAGCAGGCAGCACACACCCCGAAAAGGGGCTCTGAGAGATCACAGAGGGGTTTGGAACGGGCTGCAGATGTGCCCAGGCTCATCCCTCCGAGAGCACCGCCATCCTTGCAAGGTTTGGGATCCTCGGGCCAGGGCTGGAATCATCTCCTCCTCTCCCAGGGCTAAATCCTGCAGTGAGGACTGCACAATCAAACCCTCATTCGCTGTGGCAGCTTGGCCCCCCAGGCTCTGGGCTCATGAGGACTCTGTAAATAATAGGTTTTATTAGTTTGCCGGTTAAACTGAAATACCAGAAGGGATAAAAAACATCTTGAATAAAACATTGCATCTCCTGTTTAAGTTTCGAATCCCATGACAGTAGACCTCAAAACAAATGTCTCTTCGAAGTGGAAAACAGGGCCTGCTCCCTCCCAAAACATAAGAGCAGGACATTTTGTCCTTCTCAGCATTTGGACTGAGGGTGGTTTTCCTGGTCAGAACCATTCACTGTGAATTTGAAATGGGTTTCTCCCCTGCTTAGCCTATGCTGCTGATACAGAAGGTGCTTGCTTGAAAAGCAGTGTTCTTGCTCTCCAACACCATCAACAGGCTTCATTCTCTTCCTTGATGCAAGGGAAAGACTCAGCACCAGTTACGAAATGAAACCCCTGGAAATTAAGAAGACCAGAGAGGAGAACTCCTTGGAAGCTCCTGGTGCATAAAACTGCCTGGAAGGTGTCCCCAAAACAGCATCATGAGGGGATGCTGTGATTCCTTAACATTTCCCAGTCTATCTCCACTGCTCTTAGCACAGCCCTCCCCAGATCCCTCAGTTCTCAGGCAGCAGAACTGGGTAGTCCAAAGAAATCAGTCCTGTGAATTTCCCCACGTACCACTTCACATCCTGCGTCTTGAGGGGGAGCTGAGAGCACATATATGAACCCCTGGATTTTCTGTGGTCTGCTCATGACCAGAATCCTTGACAGCTACATCTTCCCTGCAGCTATTCTTGCACCCAGGCCATCTTCAGCTTCATCTGGATCCCTGAAGAACTTCTGGAACGATCCAGTGGCTTGCTTTGAAGCTTAAAGAGCTCTTTCCACCTTCACTGCCGCTTTGATATTCATTATTTACTCTTTTGACATGTGCTTCCTGTAAACTCTGCCATCCAGAGCTGGCTTCTTTGCGTGGAGTAAAGGCGACATAATCTGTAGCAGCTTCGTTCCAGGGAAATGCCATCTCGGAGCCCTGATGCCTGCAGCCGGCTCTTGTGGCTTCGGGGCCGCTCAGATCTCACGCTCGAGGGCTTGAGGTGATCATTGCAGCAATCAGCGAGGGAGAGAGCCTTGAAAAACCACCCAGGTGTGCTGCTGTTACCGCCTGCTCGCGCTCCTGTGGCTCCATCGCCACCGAGGCTGGTCCTGGCTGTGAGGGTGTGCCTGGGGAACGGGAATCTCCCCACCCTGAGAAGATGAGGCAGCGGCACCAGCACGCTGCAGATGGAGAGCAGGGGAGTGATTTGCCCCTGCTCGTGTGGGGAAGGCTGTGACATGCTCAGGAGTGAGAGAGTCAGCTCTCAGCACCAGGGATGGTCCCGCTCCGGTCCAGAGGAGCTGGATTTGCCATCGGTATTACCAGACCTCCCGGAGAGGCAGGACCAGGCCCCTCAGGGGACCAGCTCCTGCCCCTCAGCCTGGAACTAACCAACAAAGGACAGTTATTGGTACCTCGTGTAGGCCTAAAAAAGTTTGTTCTGGGCAATTCCCACCCAAAGCTCACCAAGAAGGAATCTGTTACTCCTGCTTGCCAGTCGGATGGCGGCAGAGCAAAGAAACGCCCGAGTGCAGCTTGTCAAACCGTGAAGGCGGAGAGCGACGGGCTGGGAGCCCGGAGCCCACCCGCGATCCCCAGCTGTCCCGCAGCTCCTCCCCACGCACCCTCCCGGCTCTTTTTGCGGGACAGCAGCCCCAACAGGTGGGAAAGGACCCTCTCCCGGCTGCGTCCCGCTGGCAGCTCAGCCCAGCGGGGCCTGACGCCTCGCGTAATTTAGCAATAATTACCCACTCTTTCTTTTTTTAGACGAACACCCCAACTGTCGTGCATGGGAAGGACAA
>VZTG01009685.1:135948-149599 GCA_013397845.1 Melanocharis versteri | reverse complement strand
GAAAAAAAAAAAAAAAAAAAAAAAAAAAAGGGCGAGTATTAAGAGAAATCAAACGCCTCGTTACGCAGAGGGGGAGCGAGAGCTGCTCGCAGCAGCTGACGATGCTCGCTCCCCGGCAGCGCGGCTCCGGCAGATGCGCGGGTGCCTCTCGGCGCGCCCCCCCGCCGGCGCTCAGCCCCGGGGGTGCGGGGGAGGCCGGCCCCTGCGCGGGGAGNTGCTGCTCTGCCTGGCCCTCGGGCCGGTCCTGCGCGCCAGGTGAGCCCTCCCCACTCCCAACCTACCGACCGGGACGCCCCCTCCCCGCCTCAGTTTACCCGTCGGGGCAGTGGGAGGGGAGGGGATTGGAGTCGCAGCGCCCCTGCCCACGCTCGCCACGCCGGTTTCAGAGGGGGTTTGGGCACCTCCGTGCCCCCAGCCGTTCTTTGCAGCGGGTCCCGTCGCGGCAGCGCCGAGTGCCTGCCCGTCCTCTGCACCCCGGGCTCCCCCTCCGCATGCCGGAATCGAGAGGACATCCCGTTTTCCACCCTGCCATCACCTCGCAGGCTAATCCCGCCGGGGGCCGAGCCCCTTGCGGGGGTGCTCGGGGCAGGACCAGAGGGAGCTCGGCCCCTCCGGGGAGCTCCATCCATCACCGGGGCATTTCCACGTGGGGCCGGGCAGGGTGGGAAGGAGCTGGCGTCCCCTTCCCTGCACTCCATGCCCCGGCCCCCCGAAGCCCCCGCAGGGCGGGCAGCCTGGCAGCGGGAGGGCAGCGCGGGCTCCTGCCTTGCTCTACAGGTTGGCCCCGGGTCGCGGCTCGGTGCCCGCGGGGAGCCCGATGCCAGCCCGGTGCCAGCCCGGTGCCCCCGGAGGAGGCGAGCGGAGGCAGGGGCGGGCAGGTGACGGTGCTTTCCCAGGGCCAGCCGTTCGTAGCGCTTTTCTGTAAACAGCGATGAAAGGGCCCACGCACAAGCGGGTTTCAAGTTTCTTTTTTTCTTTTCTTTTCTTTTCTTTTCTTTTTTTTTTTTTTTTTTTTTTTTTTTTTTTTTTTACAATTCCTAGCCCTGCTGATGAGTTTAATGGCTAGATGGGGAAAGAACATGTTGTCAGCAGATTGTTGCCCCCAGGGCTTGGGGGAAGAGGGATTTTACTGGCTGAAGCTAATTGGCAGAATAAGCCGCCTTAAAGCCGATCAAATCCCATTACGGATGCAGTCAGGGACAGGGAGCATGAATCCTGCTACTAATGGTCTGCCCTGCCAACGCTTCCCGACCCCGGGGGTGGGCACAAAGTCCGTCCCTGCCGTGGTCCTGCGTGGCTTGGCCTTCCCGGGGTTGAGGAGCAAGAGCTGCCCCACAGATCGTGCCCTGACACAGCCTCTCCCGTGCCCTGACACAAAACCCGCCGGGAGGAGATCCGTGCAGGGGCCAGGGGGCTTTGGAGGGCTGAGAGAGGGATGGATCCGGGGTGGTCCCGGTTCCTGTGCCCCACCGTCCCTGCAGCGCATTGCCACGAGCCCTGCATGTCGGGAGGGTGGGTTGTAAGCTGCAAGATCACACGGAGGAGCAATTAAATCATGTATTCACGTACCCTTGAGCAGGAATGTTCACCCCGTAGCTGGCCCGGCCTCTCTTCTGCCCAGTGCCTCAAGTCTGCCTTTACCCTGAGCCCTGCTTTGCCAGGAGCAGTGGCTGTGGAGGTTGAGGGGGGGGGTGGGCATGATGGAGTGGGAGAGGAATCCTGCGAGAGGAGAAAAAGAGCAAGTTATATCAGAGTCTTGCTCTGCATTCACTGCTTTTTTCCTGGGTGCAGTTGTGGAGGGTGAATCTCCTCTTCCCTACTCCTCATGGTGGGTACTGGGGTGAGGAGCTCTGTTCAGGTGCTGTGTGTGTGAGCTCTTCTCCTGGTACAAGCAGCGAGACCCTTCCCCTGGCGCTGGAGAGGGCTGGATGCTTTGTGCCAGGTGATTCAGCACTCCCCAGACGGTCCCCCCAGCACAGAGGCTCATTCGACAGCATTTCCCAGGGCACTGCCTCGGCTGGGACCGAGGCAGCCAACTTTGAGCCCCGAAGGCAGGATCCCTGCACAGCATCACACCAGATGCTGGGCTTGGCAGGTGGTTGAAACCGTGCAGATTTCACCACTGGGGCTGCAAGGAGTGCGTTGTGAGAGGTAGGAAGACATGTGAGAAGGGTAGGGGGCAGTTAGAGCCCCCCGTCCTTAAATCCTCTGCCTGCTTCTAACTCAGAGTCATCTGCCTGAACATCCCTGTGCCTACAACCCTAGCAGGCATTGGGATGGGTGACTAGAAGGACACATTAGCATGTGGTAATTAGAATTGACCACAGTGTTTTTCAACCAAGGGAAGTGTTGTTCTTGCGTTCTGCTGCTCTCTTTTCCTTGGGAGCAGGGAAGGCTCTCAGCTGTGTTTGCAGCAGGGCTGGATACAGCCCCGGGATCTGCATCTGCGCTGGGAGGCTCCTGCCTCAGGGCCACCACCAGCTCGTGAATAATCGTGCGTGTGCATCCCAGACAAGCACCACCAGCTGCCCCACCGGGCAAGGAGCAGAAGTGTCTTCAAGGGCTCGTGGCACGTGTTGCTCTTCCCCTCCTCCTGCCGAGGGAACACCTTGTCAGACAGCTTGGGCGCTGGGGGAGGGAGCCGGCCGCCGGCTCTTCAGGTGGCTTTCCCCAGCAGCGTGTGTTTGGAAGCCTCAGCCGAACAGGTGTCTGCTTGGGTAAAAGGGAATTAGGGAGCCGAGGCACGGCTCTGTCCTGCTGTAATGCCACGGGTTGCCCAGGGAGGATTGTCCAACCTCATCCATATATGTGAGAGCATCTGAAAGGACACCTCCCTGCCGTGCCAGCCTCCTTCACTGGGCACCAGCGGGAGCTGCCATGGCCCCAACTCATCTCTCAAGACCAGGGATTTCCTTGCAGCACCCCCAGTTCTGCCCTGCTGTCACCCCCCTGCCCACACTGTGGCTGTGTGCCAGCCCCATGGCCCTGCTCTGAGGAGGATGTTCTGACATCTCAACAAGCAGAGGTGAGGAAACACGGCTCTGCCTTTCCCCCTGGCTGCACAGAGACATATGAGAACTGGCTGTCCCCTGTCACCAAGCCAGTTGCTGTGTGCCTGGAGATGGAGCCGCCAGGCCAGCGAGTGTTCACAGCACGTTGGGGATCTCTGCAGGTCTGCAGTGTGACATTTCCATTAGCAGCTGGAGGGGGGATGCACATGTCACCTTAATACCTCTCCTCTGCAATAGATCTTGGGCTCTTCCTCTCTCAGTTTAAAGTGGGGCCACCGGGAAGAGAGACCAGGGAGGAGGCAGTGGCTTGCATAGGGTGGCATGAGAGTCACACTCTTGACCAGCAAGGGTTGGTGTGTGTCTGTGTGTGCACAGGCACTCAGAAAAAGCGTATTTTCTCCAGCAAAAGCTGGCTTCCTTATGCTAAGATGGCTTAGTATGGTTTAGTCGACTGGGATTAGCTGCATTAGGAAAAAGCATATTTTTGGTAGTGTCCCTGCATCTGTAATAGGGATGTGACTCCCTGGAAATGCTACCCCTAGCCTTGGGGTGTTAATCAGTGACACTAAATGTGGGGAAACCAGAAGCAGGGTAAGCAGCAGGGGTTTGCTCAGCCCCAAAAGGGACGTTTCAGGGTCTGCTGCAGCCTTATGTCCTGGAGGAACAGGATTTTTGGCAGGGCAGGGGGATGTGCAGAGTTCAGTGCCGGCAGGGCAGGTGACTTCACGTGAGGTCAAGGAAACACCGCGAAAAGGTTTGGGTGTAGCTGTTCCCACTTTGCCAGAGGAAGCCTCCATCACCCAAAGCCCTGGCAGCAAGGGAAAGCAGCTCGGATTGCTCTCCCTTGCCCTGCGCTGCGCTGTGGGCACGCGTCCCTCGTTGTTTCTGGCAGGAGCGGGGCCGGCCCTCGATTCCAGCCCCGTGCAGCTCTGGGGTGAGCTCACGGCGGTGCCCTGAGCCTCCCGCAGCTGCTGGGCGATGCGGAGCCCTCTCCACGCCGCGCGTCTCGGAGGCAACGCCACAGCCAGAGAGCCCGGCGAGAGCGCTCGCTGGATGGGGAAGCGCATCCTGCCAGCGCTGCTTAGCGCTCCTGAAGCACGGTTAGGAAGTGCAGCGCAGTCAGACAGGAAACAATGAGCTGATGTAGCGGCACCTAATGCGCGGCGGCAGGCTGCCCGGCCCTCGGCGGGGGACGCGTCCCGGCGCCCGGGAGCCGCGGAGATGCAAAGAGTTCCAAAGCGACTGTGAAAGCCACTTTTCGTCTGGGGTTTTGAAAGAGGAGCGCCTGGTAAATCGGCCGCAACGTGTCGATTTAATGCTTTTTCGCCCCCTCCGAGCGCCTCGGGCGGGTTGTGCCTCCCCGGGTGCTGGAGGGAGATGAGTGTCCGCGGTGCCTGATTGCACCTCGGAGCTGCGAGGCTCCAGCTGGGAAGTGTCAGCGCGATGGCAGCTCCCGCTGCGAGACCCTTCCTGTCGCTGGAGCAGGTGACACGCTGGCACGGCAGACGTCGAGGGGGGTGTGCCGGCAGTGGGAGCATCCTCTCCCACATATGGCCGTGTCGTTCCGGGGACAGCCCTGTGAATGAGCTGCCCTGAGCAGCGGCAGGTGGTTAGAATCTCCCGGGTGACCGTGTGGACCTAATCTAATTAGACGGTTTAGGAAAACTCCTTTAGGAAAAGGGAGGAGTGCGGACGGTTTAGAGAGGGCAGGTTTGAAAGGCAGCGAGAGAAGCTGTTGCTAAGTGGATCGTGTCCAAAGGAGGATGGATACGAGCTTTCCTTGCCTGGCTTGGAACTGGGAGATTGGGAAGATGGGACGTCTTTAAATGGGAGCTCACGCCACAGGCTGGGGAGGAAGGGTTGGTGAGTGCAGGGAATGGGATGTGGCAGGTCTTGGCCTGGAGGCAGAGGAGTTTGCATAAGGCTTTAACTTCCAGGGATCTGTGCAGGGCAGATGGCTGGGTTCCTGGCATGCCAGACGTGCACGATGCCTGCATGGTAGTGCATGGACCTCTTTCCTCCGAAATGCATTTATTGCAAAAGCTTTGCTCCCCTAAAACACTGTTTTGTGGCTGTCTCCTTCCTCAGAGGAAGCCTGCTTCAGTTGTCAGCAGCAGGCAGAGTAGTGGAGGTGTTTGACACTAACAGGCAGCTCTGGGAGCAGGAGCTGCTGGCAGCAGGAGTGGGATGAGCAGGAAGGCAGGGAAAGCAGGGACTGGCTCCCACACCTCGGGGATGAGCAGCGTCTCCAAAGGGAGCCAAGAAGGAGGTGGAGCACTCCATGCTAGTCTTTCCCGCTGGTGGCAAGGCCCCTGCATGTCTGGTGAGCCTGAAGTGGGCAAAGGTGCCAGGTGGGTTGTGTCTTCTTAGCAGTGTGGCTGAGAGGAGATCCCTGAGCTCCTTGTGCTCTGCCTTTTTTCCGTTCTGCATCCTCCTCCTCTGGTATCTCCGAAACACAGCTGTGCCCCTGCTCCCGGAGAGTGCCAGAGAGCTGCCACAGCCACATCTCTGCCCCTTGTCTCTCCTCTCCAGGTGTGAGAGCACAGAGGAATACGATTACGATTACCTCAGCATCAATAAAACCTGGGTCCTCACCCCCAAGGCACAGGAGACTGATGCCACGCAGATCCTCAACTCGCTGCTCAAGAACTATGACAACAAGCTGAGGCCTGACATTGGCAGTAAGTGTCCCCTGAAGCTCCCTGTGGCCACAGGTGGTGACCTGGCCTGGCTGTGTCTTGTGTTTTCCACGCTTTGGTGGCTGCTGTGGCTGGGATTTTTGTTGCCAAAGAGCCATGCTCATACCAGATGTTCCCCTTGTCCTCATCCCTCCGCAAATGCTCCTGGCCCCAGCTGACTGGCACCTGTTTCCTTGTCTTTGCAGTCAAGCCCACGTTCATAGATGTGGATATCTACGTGAACAGCATCGGGCCGGTGTCTGTCATCCAGATGGTGAGTGCTCGCGTGGTGCAGGGTCACAGTGTCCCCTCCCCATGGCAGGGGCTGGCCCAGCGCTGCTGGCAGGTCGTGTCGTGCTGCCTAGACGTGGTGTGAAGGTGGCGTTGGCATGAAAGGAAGTTTCCTTTCCCTTGGCAAAAGGTGCTCTGACCTGCTGGGAGCTGGAGCTGGAAAGACCTGGCCACCAGCCCTGGTTAGGAGCGAGGTCCTCAAGTGCCCCTGGTGAGCTCGGTGAGCTTTCCATGCTCGAGGGCTCAGGAGTGGGATGATGGTGCTCTTTGCTCTCTACTGGCCGTGGGTGGGCAAACTCTTCTGCCTGGTGGCTTTGCCCTCTCCTCCCTGGGAAGTGTGTGGGCAGCAGGATGCTTGGGGCAGGGTTGAACCAGGGCAGCGTGTTCCAGGAGGGCTGAGAGAGGTACCTGGAGATGGTTTCTGTGGCAGTGTGAAACTTGGGTGCCCAGGCCTGGCCTGTGGTGCTGAGCAAGGGGAAAGCAGGGGAGCCTCAGGTCCAATGTTTCTTCTTCATAGCATAGCACCTCAGAGAGATGCCACCAGGGCTGTGACAATTTCTCCTCATGACCCAGGACCCAGCAGTACCCAGCTGTGCCAAGAGCTGTGAAAACACTTAACAGAGACACTCTTTGATCTGGAGAGCAACAGTTGACTATTTATTTTTCAATAGAAACTTCCAATATTATTATTATTTTCTCTGCAAAGTCATCTTTTCTCTCTTTTCTAGCAAGGAAAAAGCCTGACTGCTGTCAGGTTTTGAAAGACCTCTCCAGTCCACTGGGCAGTGGGGTGGAGAGGACAAAGGAGAGGTACAGCCAGAACAATTTGGCTTTTCTTGTTTCTCTCAACGCAAAACAGAGCAGGAACAAAACCAGCCCACTTTTAAACTGAAAAAAAGCACAAGTTCCCAGGATGGGCGCGTTATTTTTAGTTCCCAAAGTACAAAATTTCCAAGGAACAAACCCCCCTGGGGATGGAGGGATGGTACAGTAGCTGTAGTACCAGTTCCACTCCGAGGAGCATTTTGAAGCAGCCCTTCTGGCCGGCCACCACCGAGGACGTGCCCCCAAGCAGCTCCTGCTCACGAGCCACCAGATGGGCACCTGGCCGGGCGCTTGCTCGCACGATGAGGGCACCATCAGGAGGCCCAGCAGGGATGGCCTCGAGCCTCCAAATTTCCTTGCATTGCTCCAGCGTGCCCGGTCCCGAGGAGAACCACAGCCCGAGCCGTGTGGATGTCACCCCTGGCTGCCAGCACGTGCCACAAGCCCCTCTAGCCCGTGGGGCTGTGTGGCCGTGAAAGCCAAAGTGACACAAGAGCAGCAGGGCAGGGGCTGGGTGTGCTCACCCCTCCAGGCACTGCTGTGCCTGCAGGTAGAGCACAAGGGTCACGTTATAGCTGGCTGTTCTACCTGCTTTGCACTGCCTAAGGATGTGCCGAGAAACCCACACAAAACCACAGAGCACATCCTCATCCTTCTCTTTCCCTCTCATCCGTTCCCTTCACCCTTTTCCAGCCCTGCTGGAAGCTCTGCTCCCCTCGCTGTCACGGGAGCACTGCAGAACCATGCAGGTGGCAGCAGCAGAGAGTGGTTTCTGAAATCCCGTCTGCATCCAGAGTTCATCTTTGCTCCTAAACAGGGATACTGCTGCTAGGCTGGTTTCCTAAGAAACACAGATTATGCCATGGTGATGGGGATGTGGGAACGTACGTACGTCCATCCCAGGCTTTCAGGATTTTGGATCTGCTGGGCTAACACCAGCCATAAATGGCTGCAGGTACAGGAGCTTCAGGCACGTTCAGCATCTCTGGTATTTTAGGGAAAACAAGATGCCAGGCAGTGACAACAGCCACCCCCACCAAGGGGAAAAGCTGTTGTGTGAACTCAACCCTTACTAGAGACCAGGGAATCATGTGGGAGAGCTCAACCCCTGTGTTTAGCTCTTTCTAAGAGCCATCAGAAGCTTTTTGTCTTCATGAAATGGGGCTCCACAAGTGCACAGGACCCCCGGGGGTCCCAGCACACAGGGGTGTGAAGGCAGCTGGCGCTTGGAATTGCCAACACCTGCAGGGCTGTGCTGGGGAAACTGCTGCCGTGGGGTTGATCCACCCATCTGCAGCCTTCCCAGCTGAGGAAGGGATTGCTGTTTGTGGGAATGGCACGGCCAGGAGCTGCTCAGGCAGGGAGGAAACTGCGCAGTGTGGGCAGTTTTGAGGGGTTTTGTTGCATCAGTCACAACTGGCTGTGCTGTCTCTCTGAAGTGCCTTGGTGCTGCCATTCCAGGAGTCTCTGCGGGGTCCCAACAGTCACCTGTCACCTGGAGACACCTCTATATGACACTCCAATAGACTCTCTATGGATATATCTCCTTCCTGTTCTTAGTTAACTTCTTAAGCTTGAATCTGTGATGCCCTTGAACTTTAAAACCTTTTCCCATGAGATTCTGGGGTGATATTAAAGGTACGGAGGGCAGCTAGACCCAAGTCTCAAAGCCTCAGATTTCTGCTGTCTGCACCCTGAATACTTCCCCCTGCTCGTGGGAGAGGCTGCATCCTGCTATGTTGTCTCCTGAAGCAAGAGGAAAGGGCAGTGACAAAGCTGCCACAGTGTCACCTCTAGTCTTGGCTGCTTCACCCAGTAGTTTCGTGTTTGTTTGCTTTTCCATGCTGATGCAGTGAATTCTGTGGGTCGTGCCAGTCCCTGGCAGGCTGGCATCAAACACATGAGGGATGGTCTTTGCTGAGGACATGTCATTCCCACCCTGTCCCTGTTGATACAGCTTCTCCCAACCTGGGAACCTCTGCCCTCTCCCAGCTGCCCGGCCCATCCCACATGCCTCATCCTGCCTTTTTTCCCCAAACACAACCCGAAGAAATGCAATGCACATTTCCGAGGGAAGGGAGCTAGAATTTGTCTCAGAGCTAGATCTCTCTTGAGCCCATGGTGACATTTCACTCTGCCACAGACAGAGAGGCTTGTGTAGGCTGGAAGGTCCACTGGAGGGGAAATGTCCCATTGATCTCTTTTAGGTGCCTTGCCATGACAGCGCCTTACGTAAATATTTCTCTCTCTCATAGGCTGTGTAGAAGACAAAAAACCAAGTTCTGCTTTTAGGAGATATAGCAGCATTACTGTGGCTGTTAGCTTGGACCACCATGGCCTATAAATCTGCAGCTGAAGGCTACAGGATGGCCTGACATGCTGCGGGAGTAGAAGGCTCCAACTTTAGCAATCTGGTTTAAATACTGGTTTCCTGTGATCTTCTGCTCGCCCTCAAAGGGTTAATGACTCACTGCTGTCTTCACCCTGCTGGTGCTCTGTCAGGGATTGGAAGCTGGCCCTGCGTAGCCACTGCCCAGCCTCCAAATGATAAATCATGTCAGGATACAAAACTGATTCCAGTCCTTAAAAATGAATAGGTGATTTGAAAATGCCCTGTGCTGGGTGTGAATTCTGCGTCTCCCTCATCAATCACTTGTCATAAATAACATTAACATTCAGGAGTCAGCAGAAGGTGGGCAGGTTTGGAGCGGGAGGAAATGTAAAGTGATTTCCTGATATCTTTTGTACACCAGAACAGCAGTCTGGTTTCCCGTTTAGGGGGCTGAGCAGATTTTGCATCCTCTCCTCCCTGGGGAGAGGACCCTCTGTGCTCTCCAAGCCAAAATGTGGCAGTGACCAGAGACAGAGCTGGAAGATGGGTCAATGATAAGAAGTGGGACAGGGCTTGGCAGAGGGGGCAAAAGTGGGACCATCAGGTCGCACAGCTTACCCCAATCACTGCTGGACTTTCCCCGCACAACCCCACAAATCTTTGGGTGGGACTGGGCCACTTGGCACCTCTCAGGATGGTGGGAAGCTGTGCTTACACCATCAGGAGAAGGATGCACTGGGCCACGAGCCCCTCCAGAGCTCTGGCTGCTGCTGAGCGCTGGCCAGCAGCCCCTCGAGCCAAACGAGTTATCACCCACAGTGCTGCAGCTTTCCAAGCTGTGTCGTGGAGCTGGATGCCCAATTAGATTCCCGTTAACAGAGTGTTGAGGTGTCCTTGGCTTATCAGAAGCTCAGGCTGGTGCAAAGACCCACCTTGGTTCTCCAAGAGAAGAGGTGCCAGGGAGGGCTGCGGCAGCGTGGAGCGAGGGAGGAGACTTTGGGTTCAAATTTTTCGCTGACTGGTTGTTTGCTGGAGGGATTTGCTCCTGCTTTTGTTTTGTAATGGCTTTATTGCTATAGATTATAGCTTTAACTGGTGTCAAGGGCACCTAGAGCTCCGGGTCACCTTCCTTTAGGGATGCTTAACTCTCAGGAAATGATGCTGTAGAAGTAAAGTGGGTGCCAGCTATTTGGGCTGAGTGTCTTTCAGTCCCAAGGATGTCCCTGATGTGTCCAGGAGGGACAGCATGGGTAAGAGGGGGAAAAGTGCTTCTGTCCTGGGCTTGGGGATGGAGCAAGTCTCGCCCAGAGCTTCTTAGATTCCTCCCAGAGGCCAGAGATGGATGTCCTCTTCTTCCTTTCTTACACAAAACCAAGTGTGAGGCTCGAGGAGCCAAAGACTGAGAGCGTGGCCCAGACACTGCGGTAGCTTCCTGGCAAAGGTGAATGGAGACATTTCAGTCATCCAGGGACCCACCTTGGTTACCTGCTTCAGGTGTCTGGGATCAGAGGCGCTGCAGCAAGGGCTGGTTTGGGTGCTGAGGACTCCTCGGTTTGCTACGTGTGAGGAGACGCCCTTGTGTGCCAAATTTTGTAGCAAGACAGAATGGCAGCTCTTCTGCTGGTGTTGTACACCGCCTTAATCTCATTACTTAATGATAATAGAGATGGAAAGAGCAAAATTGGCCTCCATCATTCACCAGGAGCCAGATTCTGCTGTCTCGGAAGTGCCTGTGATTTCCAGCGGGATTTCTGAGCTCCTATCTCAATTGTTACAGCAAATTGTTTTCTTATCTCTGCCTGTGAGTGGGGGGCTGGAACCTGAAGAGGGTGATATGTCCAAATACAAGTGTGGGCTATTCCCCCCTTCCCTCTCTGGGAAGGAGATGCTGCACGCTGTTCAATTCATAATGCTCTGCCTGGCTACATTAGTTACCATGCAACACACTCACGAAATTGAGGGTGAAGAACATATTTTCCCACATCTGGAGTACTGCAGAAAACATTTAATAGATTTGCATGTATGGTGCATTTGTGGAAACACTGTGAAGAAAAGGGGGAGGGAGGGAAGAGGGAAATGTTTATTCGATATCAGCTGATGAATAATTAATTTAAAAACATTGTCTTGTTAAATATAAATTAAATCCTCATTTGACACACTTTATAATTTAGAAGTATAAGCCCAGCATGAATGAAGAGAACTCCCCACTGACTCCTTTCATGTAAATCCCGAGGAGGCAGGGAGGGAGGCTTGGCTTTCGAAGTTAAAGCCGGCAAGGGGTAGTGCTTGGGAAGGGGGCTGATGTGACGAAGAGAGCTTGGGGACCTCGGGCACTTCATCTTTGCTCGTGGGGAGATGGCTGAGCGGGGCAGGGAGGCGGTGGGTGTCTGCACAGCCCTGTTCCGAGGATTTCTTCTCGCTCGGAGCTGCGGGTGGCTGAGCTGCTGGATCGCGGCTCTCGGAGCGAAATCCCCGCCGCTGCCGCCTTAGCAGAGAGTGCAGCGAGGCAGCAGCTGCTTGTGAACGGCTGAGCTACCCCAGCATTGGGGACAGAGACCCCCGAGAGGCGAGCAGGGCTCTACCGGGGCTAAGCCACCCTTGCGGGGGCAGCTGGAGGCTGGGGAAGAGGATCCACATCCCCAAAAAGTGCTGTGGTGGAAGGCAGCTCGTGTGACAGCCCCGCTGTCCCGCTGCAAGGGTCGGGTGAATTCCTTCCTTTCTCCCTAACAGACGGGGGAAAGCAAGACCGGTAATAATTGTCTGGCTCTGAGGAACACTTAAGTCTTGATTATACTTAGCTTTGGCTGCTTTGGAATAAGTAGGAAGGAAATGAATTGAAAATGGCACGCTGTTTAAAATGCTCGGCTGTGTTCCTCTGGAGCACAAGATAAGCCTATAGGTAAAGGAAATTTGCTACCTCCCCCCTCCTCTCCTGATAATAATAGACTCCAGCGGTTGCACAGCGCTCCTCAACTGAAAGGACTTTAAAAATCCTTCACAAATCATCTGTCTGGGAGGCAACAGCCCAGATGCACCCACTTTAGGGTGGATTGCGATGCCTGAAGCAGGCTGCGGTGCTCTGCCAAGGATTGCACGCTCTCCTTGGCCCGCCCGGTGCGCAGCGAGGGTTGGTCATCAGCACAAATCCGGCGAGGTTCTGCAGGACGCACTCGTGTGACGGGCTAGGTTGGTTTCGGTCCCCGAGAACGATGTGTATCACGGAAATTTAAGGTGTTGGGAAATGGGTATTGCTCACTAACGGCCCCGGTGCTTTTTCTGGCTGTTGTTTTCCGTGCCTGAGTGATGGCTCGGTGCTGCCGGAGCCGGTGCCGCATTTATTACGTCTCCACAAATCCTCATGTGCGTGGAGAGCGCTCACATCTCCTGGTTCCTTGATGCTCAGGAGCGGTCACTGTCCCCCGTGCTGGTGTTCACACAGCAGTGAGGTCAGGTACAGTTAGGGCAGCAGCTCTCCTTATAAAAACTTCGTTTTTCCTCATGAAACCCCCCCCGAGGCCACTGAGGAATGACACCAATCACATGCGGCTTGTGGGACAAAACATGGGCTGCAACAAAAGGTCTAATGAAGTAAATAAGTTGCTCCCATCCTCAGCGTATCCCGAGAGCTTCCAGAAGTGTCAAAGTTTGCTTCCAAAACGGAAAAGAGCTGATTTATTCACTATGAATAATTCAGCCAGCTCCTTTTATTATCCAGAACATACACTAATCCCCTCCAGATATTTTCTGTGCGACATCCATGTTGGTATTTTATTTACAGGCTGTGCAGAAAACTCAAGGAGTCTGTTATCAGGGAAGACGAGTGAAAAGCTGGAGGTTTGCATCTGAAATTTGGAGCTAAATAAAATACGAAAATTTGGACAGTGGCCTCCTGGGGAGGCCCAGGGAAAGTGCTTTTCCTCGGAGACATTTCTGGAGAGCAAAGCCCTAAAGTTAATTAACATCTGTGCGCGCAGCCTGGTGCTAAATGGGGAATGTGGCTGTACTTAAGGGTTTCTTGAACTGCAGCATCAGTCCTGGCACACAGGTGCCTCCCGCAGCCCACAGTTCGGGCAGCCTCTGGCCCTCGGGCAGCACGGGATAAATCAACATCCCTCATGAAGTAAGCAGCTCTTGTAAATTCCTTCACGGATCCCATTTCCGCCCTTCTGCTGGCAGGAATGACTCAATCCCTCATTCACTTCGTGCCAGCCTTTGGAGAAAACGCGCATTTCTTCAGCTGGATCGAATGCAGGCGGGATTTGCTCGCCCTGAACCTTTGCAGGCAGCCTGGGAAGGAGGCTTCCAGTAGGTGCTTCCCAAGGAGCTGCTGTGCTTGCTGTGCCTGACCTGAGAGCATGAATTCCTCACCCTCACCCACAGAAAACCTTTCCTACAGTCTGGGGCCACGGCAGCTGCACCTGGTCCCCCTTTTCCAGAGGTTTCTGCCAGCAACGGGGCTCCCTGCTGGTTAAAGGGCCACAATGACACTTTTCCAGTTGTAAGGTTGATGTTGT